>SNQJ01S0117507.1:14017-32031 GCA_010110895.2 Picea sitchensis
ACAGAATGGCTGAGAAGAAGAAGATGGGTCCTCCAGGACCATGCTCAGGTCGCTCCTGCTCTCGGTACTCCATGTCTAGGACCATGTGGGCCTCGAGACATGATCTCCTAGTTATCCCTAGATATCGGGGATAACAGGTCCGAAGGTACGAGCACAAACTGACACTATGAAAGATGTTCTGAAGTTGAACAGTGACAAGGATCATCCAATCAAGGCCCAATGATACTCAGCCTTGTCGGATGCGAAATAACCGCCAATGAGGCTAACGGCTACCAAGGCGCACTACTTCTGGGTCATCCGTAGATAATGTGTCGAAGTCGATACAAGATGACTTGCTGATAAGAAGAGCAATGATGTCTCTCTTCCTTTAGCGCAAAGTGATACTCAAGAAGATCAAGATGAAAGAACCAGGTACCATATCCCTACGCTGAATGGGGGGGGGGTGACTGACTCAAAGAAGAAGGCTCAATGATAAGAGATGAGGGGACAAAACATAAGATGACTCAAGATTCTCCTAAGTCTCCTCAAACTACCCATCCTAAAGGCTCAATGCTTCGGTAATGATGACAAATGGAACCCCCATCCAGGATCACTGTAATGATAGACACATAGGCTCGACATGCGTAAGATACACATTCAAATTTTGACCCTGGAAAAACACTACAGGACAACCATTTATTCATGAAAGGAAAAACACACAAGACATGACCACATGCTGATATAAGTAGGCAAAAAATCAACGACACTTATGCAAAGACTGAAGTAGATAACCGAAGGGAAAAGACACTGCAATGAAAATGTAGATTGCTGTCGTAAAACTGTAAAAAATCAGCAAGAAGGAAATACTGAAATGACAATGTGGAAAGGAAAGACAACTAAATTTTTACCTCAAAGCTGCCATGATTAAATCATCGTACTCAAAGGACCAAGTAGCCATGCAACCAAATGATTAGTCCAACGAGAGAGGTGAACAAAGTCAACCTTCCAGGGGGACCAACCATGAAATCTCATATAACCTAAGTCATAGGATACGTCCAAACCCCTCACTATGTTGCGTATCCTACGTGTCGGACACGATACGTGAGGACACGTGTCCAACATGTGTACGGAACGTGTCCGACACTTACCCTCAGCATGTCTCAAAAATAGGACATGTGTCCTGCACAGAGAAGGACTTGGGCTCATGTTTTCTCATGCAAGTTGGAGATGTGAGGTGTTTTGGTGTGCAGTTGAGGGTTATTTTTCCTTACTAATGCTATTGAAAGAGGTCACCACCCTCTCCATTTCACCCACCCTAGTAATTAATGGTAATGTTAAATTCTTAAAAGTGACATTCTCCTTTATCTTTCATTTTCATCCTTTTACTTAAATTTTTAACATTACCATTAATTGTTTCATGAGGTTTGAGAGTGGTTCCAACCTCATTGGACTTCATATGGAGAAAGTAGAATTTTAGGTCCCATTCAAAATTCAACAGACTTAACAGTTTTTCAGGATTTCGAGATTGGTAGGATTGCAATGTTTCCACTAGATTCTATCATGTATGAGGGTATGGAACTGACATTTAATCAAGAGAACCAAGCCCTTTATGTACCTCAATGTTGGTGGCATTGATTGTTGAACTCTTTTGTGATGACCGCAGTAAAAATGTACCCTTCACTCAAGTATAAACTCTTATGTTGAAATCTTCTCTTTGTCATTGTGTCAGGTGACTTAGTGGTGTATCTGCACACCAACCTCTGTCTTATATATAGGCAGAGAGAAGAGTGGTTGAAGGGAAAGGAAAATATGCGGGATGTGTTTTCTGATGATATGGGTTTGAACAACAGTGTTGAGTTGGCATTAGCCAACTTGGATCTTAATGAACTAGTGCTAGAGCCGGTCACTTTTGATGATGGTGATCCTCTTGAGGGGTCATCCTCCACATCAACAAATGCACAGATTGCATTGGATATAGGGGAGGAGGAGGAGGATGGAGGAGAGAGTAGTGGTAGCGATGCCAATCTTGATGATTATGACATGGAGGACTACTAACAGTCACGACTCATGAGCTATGAGATTCTTCCATCTACGGTTCTAGTATCTACCCTATGGCTATTTTGTATTTGTCATTGGCATTCCCACCTATTGTATTAGTGACTCTAACTCAGTATCTATCTACATTGTAATACATTTTGATTTTGATGACTTAATGATATTAAGAATCCTGCAGCTTGTGGTTCTAATTTCTTGTGTGTTCAGTGTTTGTCATTTGATTATTATTGATGTTACAATGTATTATGTTACATGTTTTGTATCATGTAAATCTTCTAGTTTCTAACAAAATATGAATCTTTATGTCTATATTTCATTTTTGTATGTGATTAATTTTTTATTTATTATATATATATAATTTTTTTAAATATCTATCTATCTATCATCTATCTATCTATCTATCTATCTATCTATCTATCTATATATATATATAAACGTGTCCTCCATGTCCTGTTTCCGGGGGTCGTCGTGCCTGTGTCGGATGCTCGTATCTCCGTGTCCTCCGTGTCCCATGTCCCCGTGTCTGGTGACTTAACATATAATCCAAAGCTACTTTGATGTATTTGCTAGTGAAGGCATAGCTGAAGGCTGCTAGTTGATTGGAGGCTGTTGGTTGGGATTTAGAACATGGTATTTCAACAGTAAGAAACGTGAATGTATGAGAGACAAAACTCTTAGAATCTATATGCTGAAATACCTCCATCATCTTGAGCTCGACCGGGTCATGATGAACTCTCATATCGAAGCTCTAATGAATCTCAGGACCCTAAAAAACAAGATCTGGTTGCTGGACTGTAGGTAGAGTGTAAGGGACATTATCCTTTGGTTGAACCAAAAGTGGCTCGTCCTGCTATAATGGTATCTGATCAAGTGGTTTTTGAACCACTGCTGTGATAGGCAAGGATGAAGCCTCTACTAGGATGGGCATGGATGAAATCCCTTGTTCACTGACCTCTAGTTGGTTTTCTTGTGGTTCTTCCTCTTGAAACTTTTTATCCTCTTGAAATTTTTCATCTTCACTAATGGGAAGAACCAACGAACACTCTTGAGTATTCAAATCTTCACCTTCATCTTCTTTGAACTCTGCCTGTGACTCAAATGGTGCAGCTATTGGTTTCAGATCATCTAAGCTTGAATCATCGTCCACCTATTCTTCTCTTGACATTTGACAAAATGACAAGTTCTCTTCTATAGTTGCCTATTTTTCCTGCAAGGCATGGACTATCAAAAGGAGAGGAGCTGGTATGTCTCTATTGTAGCATTCCTCTATCATATCAAAAAGTCCCTGTAGTCTTTGGCAACTGTAACAAAAGAAGATGCATTATTTCCATCATAGTTTTCTAGAATAGCTAACATTTCTTGCAACTCTTGGGAAATCATAAGGATTTTCTGCTCAACCACTGATAGAACATGGATCGAGGAAAACTCATAGGCTGCAATATTATCTTGTTTATCTGACCATCTCTCAATGAACTTCCCTTGGAATGAATCCCATCCATCAATTGAGGCATCTGGAAGATATTTGTACCATGTTCGTGCCTCCCCCTCGAAGGTCGACACAAACATCCTCATCACCACATCCTCATGTTCCACCTCAAAATCGCTCACCACTAGTAAAATTTTATCCAAGTGCTCCTCAATTGATTCTCTCGACCGCTTTGCAAACAAAGGTATGCGTTTAAGCCACTTATGTGTAGGTAAGTCATGAGGATAATCTGGGAATGCAACAAAACTTAGTGGGTCAAAGGCATAAAATCTCCACCTTATTGGTGGCCTCACAACTGCATCCATATTGTTAATCTCAGATAGAATAAAGCACAACTGCTACCCAACTACTAGCTCGAAATGGAAATCAAAGGAAAGATAAAAAGGTTGAAGATATACTCACCATAGTGCTCATTGAAAAAGAATTTAACTAAGAACTCATACGCTTACCAACTTCGAGACGAGTTCTTGGTGAAGGAATAGTCTTGTTCCGAGAAAAGTGTTAGGGTTTTTTCAAGTTTGGAACTAGACTTTGTGAGAGAATCGAAATTGAAAGATCTTCCTGTGTAAGTCCTTTGTGGAGTCGCCAGGTGAGTTAAAATAAAGTAAAGCAATAAAATAAAAACTCAACGATGTCATTGTCACCAAGGCTTGCATTCCTCGGCAATGGCGCCAATTTGTTAGCACAAATTTCTACCCTCCAAATTGAGCTGATAAACTTGTTATGACAGTAGTAAAAACCTGGCTAATTATAGGAGAAAGGCCCCAAACTGTCACGGGCTAAATCCCTCTCCGTTTGGGCTAGTGCTTGCTAGCCTTTGGGGGGAGTCCCTAGGCACACTGAAGTGCCTTGCTGCTGTCTTTAAGTTTGATTTCTGCTTGTAAAACCTAAAAAACAGCCACTGTTTGTCTTGGACAATGTCTAAAAGAGGTCCAAAATGATGAGGAAAAGTGATATTTTTCGCTTGGAGGGAACTTGTAGGGTTAGCACAATGATAACATACTAGAAATAGAGAAGAATATCATTCGAAGGATTGAAATAATCACAATAAACAGTTTAGGAAATGACAAATCAGATCACAAATTTATCATAGTACCGCCAAGAAAAGAGGTTCGGAAACAAACACACACTTTCTTTATTGATTAGGCTTGCAAGAGAGTTGGTTGCACCACAATTGGCAAGTCTATACAATCGATACAATGACTACTTTGCTCATAGAAGAGCCACTAGACTAGAGAAGGAGAGAGAGGAGAATGAAAAAGACACTATGCTGCTCTTGCAATGAACCCGCCAAAACCAATGTGAAGCATCCAATATATAGCTATGAGAAGCGCTAATAAAATAGGAGCTAATGCGCATTAGGGAATAAATTTGAGTGAGAAATTTAGGAATTAATGCGCATGAGGGAATGGAAAGAGAGTTAACTCATGTGAAGAATGTTGAATTTTAAGATGCTTAGCTCATGCACATGTAGTTTATTTCATTTAGCATGTACTTGAACCATAAACAATGCAACAATACCATACACAAGTGTTGCAATAACCAAGATCACAAGAAGAATAACCATGCACAAGAACACAAGAAGTATCCTAGGAAAACCCTTCTCAAACAAGGGAAAAACCCAACAATCCTTTGGTATATTCTCAAGAGAAGATCCCCCACACCATAGACCTAGCACACAAAAGGGTGCTTACCAAAACCTAGAACCTAGCGCCCAAGAGAGGTGCGCACTTCAGCCGTACATGCACTTGCTGAAATTCCGAGATGACAAGTGAGAGTGTGTAATCCTCAATGGGGATTCACTTTTATTTATACAACAAATGACACAACAAAAGGTGTGTCTATTGGCACAATAGGGCCGACCTCAATAACTCAATAATATAATTAATCATTACACAATATTAATTATCTTACATATGGTGGGGCCAACTTGTACCCTTTACATCACAAATTAGGGTTACAAGTAAATCTTACTCTCAGACAATATAGCAAGGATCTCACACGTCCACTAGTGCTCAGCCATTAGGGACACGTCCACCTGTGCTTAGCCACAGGGACGTCATACTCAACAGATCACTCAACTGAGTCCACAGGAGTACCATCTGGAGTACCATCTCAAGCCGATTCAACTAAGTCCATAGGACTACAAGGCAAGAGACCATCTCAAGCTGACTCAACTCAGTCGAGAGGAGTACAAAGCAGGAGACCATCTCAAGTCATCTCAACTTAGTCTAGAGGAGTAGACAAGAGACCACACATCATCACAACTCAGTCCAGAGTCTGACGCACACCCATCACATGGGCACACCCAACACTTGGGCTTCCTCACATAGATGTCTCAACTCAGTCCAGAGGAGAACGATCTGGAGGATGTCTCATGAAGATGCAATCAACAACAAAGAATAGGAGAGTTAACGGATGGGGGAATAAATTAGGAATTAAACGCATGTCTAAATGCTAAATTTGTCCAAGTAGTGAGTGAGTTTTAACCAAGGGGAAATTCGTCCTATTTTTTAGGGATTTTCCTAAATTTTAGGAAATTTGTGTTTAAAAGCAAATTAAGAGGAATTTGAGGAAATTAATGCATGGAAAGTGAAGATATGTCGAGTGAGGAAAACTTAGTGAGAAAATTAAGCCTTGATTGGGGAATTTCGTCCTATTTTTTAGGGATTCCCTATTTTTTAGGAATTTCCCTGTTTAAACTCAACTGAAGGAAGATTTTATGGAGTTGATTCATGGCAAGTGGAGAGGTGATTATACAGAGGAATATTCGGCTAAATTTTGGCCTAGTTATGTGACTCCCTTATCTCAATTAATTAATTTATTATATACTCAAGTCTTGGGAAAATGCGCCCTATGCTAGGTGGATGCCACATCACTCTGTAGATCTGCCACATGTTGACCTGTGAGGGTGCCACTTGGCACTGCATGGATGATGACCGCACTTGCTAAATATAGAACTTTCTAAAAATAAAATCCAACTCCTAAATTTTAGGAAACTGCCCACATCATCCAGGAAGACTTGGAGAACATTGCCACATGTCACTGTCTAAAAATAGAAAGTTGTCCAGATGCCTTTGACTTTTCACTCATTGAACTCGTTTTTCCATAAGGGATTTGAATCTGCAATTAGAATTGACATGTGAGCCCCGATGCTCAACCTGCTAAAAATAGTAAACTATGCCAAATCATCCTAGAAAAGATCTAGAAGACTTAGAATCAGTGTTGCCAGAGCATGGGAGCGCATTTTTCAAAAAATGGTCGGGAGAGAAGCGTCTCCGGAGTGTTTTATATATATATATATATATATTCAAAAGAAAACATGTAGAATGCCAAACTAGATGCAAAATTTATGAAACATGTATGTTTGTGATACTTCCAATATACGAAATGCCATCTAAATTCCATATTATCCATCATTCCATGAATCTTACATTAGTACATTAATGAATAATCATTCAAGCATCAACATGTTGCTAACAATTACACATACAAATGAAATTGAAATACATTTACAAATACAAAATACAAACCATATAGATTCTAGCAATTTACCTGAAACATACAACTTTAGAACCATATAATAGGGAATTACATCATTAACTTATGGAATGAAAGGTTATCCACAGGTGTCAACATGAGTCATGGCTAAATAGTTTTGTTTACAAAAATGGCTATTTGCATAGAATACTACAATGATAATTAAAGAAATCTAGTAAAATGAAAAATAATCTATTTCTCCTACTCCTGTATCCTTCCACCACCACGATTCCCTGTGGGGGTACGCGTAGTGGTAGTGAAGATGAAGCAACAGAGTGTGAAGATCCTTCTAATGTCTGATGCTGGGGTGGAATGCTAGTTAAGGGGGGGTCGTCCATGGGACTTCGCACTGGGTGGTGGCATCTTAACACGATCATCCTCATCCAAAGAGCATTCTCCAACTCCTCCAAACCAATGCTCCATCCTCCAAATTGTCCTCCCTTTGGATTGTAGTCCCACATTTTATTTGCTTTATCTATAGTTGGATGCTCAGCGGTAATGGGTCAACAATCACAAGTTGTAATGCACATAGACCAAGGTCTACGCTTTCGTTGTACATTCAACTTTGTTCCTTGACATTGTGGATGGCTGTAAGTGGTCCAACACCTCTTTGGAGAAGAAGTGTTCACCACTTGTGAAAGAACCCACATTGCCATAGAAAATAGTTGTGGTGTATTACCGCCATGCATGTCCCACCACTGAAGAGAAGGGAAATTCCCTTGATCTCTATATGCGACATTGCTCCCCAAAGGCACCGGTGCAATTGATGTATTGGCTCAACTGTTGCCGAATGCTATCTCACTCCTCAACATCTAGGTACATTTTTCTAAATGCTTGCATATAACCGATTTGAACCTCACGGATCTTGGTGTGGTTTTCTCTTAGCCCATCACAGTGGGGTTGAAAGCCATGACATATGATAGTATTTTGGTGTAAGCACATGCTAAGGCATCCTGAGTGGAATATTTAGCTTCTCCAACCATTTTTCCACCTCTACACAAATACAATTATAGAGGTTGATATCTCTAGGCTCAACAATGTCCTTAATTTGTCCAAGCATATTATCCATTTGCTCATACACCTCCCAATGATTGGCCGATTTGAATTTGAAAACTTGATCATGTTATAAAGTGGCTTGGTGGTAAAACATACTTGACATGTGTCCAAAAAATGGCTATCAGGGATAGCGTGCTTTGCTGCATCCATGCCATCTATATTAGTGCTAATGTCATCCCACTCATCACTCATCACCATAGCACCCAAAGCATGTCTTGCCCTCAATAAACACCTGAAGGTGAGGAAATAGCTTCAAATCTAGTCTTTGCAAGCTTAAGTAATTGCAATTAGAGTAAGTGCCATAAAATGAATTAACCCTTGAATGCCCGATGATAAATTTAATGGTGCACCTTCCCTAAGCTTGTACAAATCGATGGCATACATATGTGCATTCTTTATTCTTGATGATATCATGCATTAAAGGTTGATAATATTGCGCAAACAACCGGACCGAATGTGAGTATATTTCCGCTCAATGATTTTTCCTGCTTCTTTACAATTTGTTGCATTATCGGTGATTACTTGAATCAAATTAGTAGGATTGTTATCGCCGCAGGTTTGTAGCTATAGGTTAAATGAGCATGAAATAGAAGGTCAAGCTGGCGTAACATGAACCTATCCACCCAATGTCACTACGATGGGAGGTTCTTTCTCTTTAGGGAGGTTAGGCCAGGAGATGTCCTCGATAACACAGGTTTTGAAGAGGCAAAGTTTAAAAGTCAAATTAAAGTTTCCCTTTCATAGGTCACCACCAAAAGCGGATAGTCCGGCTAAATAGCCGATAATGAAGTGAAGGCCCAAGAAGAACACATGCGGGAACAAAGCAACAATGAACCAATATATGCAAGCTATGATTCAATGGGTTAGTACTTCCTTAAGACTATCGATATCAATATATGAGCAATTATAACAATAAATATTGGCAAAGTCAATGTTTATGTCTATGATGAAATATTAACCTCCACCCGATAAATGTCAAGATGATGTAGCGATCAATGTATCCGATCAATCCTTCATTCAATAAATGCATTGAACCACCATCCAATTGCTTATAAAGGAATATTGTTGCGCGTCAAGATGAAGTAACCAAGGGTGGCGTCAACCTTCTTAGGGTTGAAGTAGTTGGATTAGGGTTTCAATTTAGCAAAGGTTTTGAGAGTTGTTTGATCACTTTCATTTCAGCCGGAGATCGAAGATCAGTGCCTAAGGGTTAATGAGTCAATTTAGAAGAGGGCCTTAAGAGTTGAAGGAGGAAGACTAAGGACTAGAGGGAAAGGCGAGAAGTCTTTGCTATGGCTAGGCCTCATAATCAAAACCCTAGGGGAGGGAGGCTCACTCCGGTGTTGCTAAAAGCAAGGCCTCATTAACCTACCTCCTCCCCTTCCCTTAGGTTAACTTGGCCAAAGTACAGCATGAAAGATAAATCAAGACCAGAGAGTGTAGTGAGGAAGTGTTGTTGCTATGGCAAGGCTCTATCACCAAACCACAGAAGCCGGGATGGCCCTAGGTGTAGATAACCCTAGGCACAGGGCGTCTCCTCCTTCTTGATTTAGAGTGCGACTAGCTTGGGGAAAAGCGGTAAAGAGTGTAGCTATGGCTAGGCTCTTTCTTCCTTCTTCAATGGTGAAAATTTCTCTTTTAGGGACATGAAACAAGGACACCTACTTGTGAGCTTGTCACCTATGGTTTAAATCAACAAATTATAAACATATGCAGAATATAGGCGCAACCATTCAATCAGTTTTGCGGAAAAAAACACTTACAATATCCACCATGAAATAGCATGCAAACCCTAGTTGTAAACCTTCCTTCAAAGGAAATGAAAATGCCAAAGTACTTCAGCCTTCAGCAAAATTAAGCCTCACTAAACCAACAAATTACCCAAGTAGGGCAAAAAATCAGATCTCAATAATGAGTGAGTGATGTGTTATGTTCAAAATAGAGCTAAAACTCCTCAATATATCTTGTATGTCGATGACCTTAATTAACTTTTAGGTCAATAAATGGCCAGAAATGAGGCCATAATATCAAAATAACATTTTTTTACATTAAATGTTCAATTTAAAACTCTAACTGAGCAAAAGCAAGACGTCAAACCCACTTGGGGAGGCGTTACCCCTTTTAGGGGCGAATACATCAAAGGACAAAGCGTTGGCCCTCTCTTTGGGCCTCCCAATCGTACCACCGCGATTGCAGGCTACCACAGCCGAACTATGCAGCTCAAAGCCGGCATCATGATCTCCTATGTGACGTCCTGGGCCATCAAGGGCAAACATTCCACTAGAAGTGGGTAAACCCCCCTAAGTAGAGGCTCTGTCAGGGTGCCTTTGGTTGAACGTCCTCTTCTTCTGCGGTGTAAAACCACGATTAGCAGTATCATGCCTTACGATGGGAGTCTCAACATCCATCTAAGTGGGCTCTTGAGGCCCCATGGAGGTGCAGTCAGTCATCTCCCAATGCAGAGTCCAAATGGTACTTGTCCATTGGGCATGGTCATGCGCACATCAAAAAGCTCGCCCTCCATGGGCTCATCAGGTCCATAGGGATCCTATGATGTTAATCCCGTTTCATCATCAATATTATCAAACATATGCATAAGACCCTAATACATCGGTCAATATCTCAAACACGTTACAAAAACCTACAATACAAGGCGGGAGAAAAGGACAAGGCGTCCCATTAGGCTAGTGTCCTGAGAATGGGGAAATTTCGGAAGAGTTTCATCAAAATACATGTAGAGTGAGGGTGATGTGGCTAGGATGTAATGTCTAGACGTAATAGATTGAAGTGAGCCGGGGATGCATGAAGTGTTGTGCAGCCAGGTGCCTTTGTAGGAGGGGAGTGGTACCTGTCATGGATGCAATTTTCCAAGCAGGTACTTGCCTTTATTCTTTTCTTTTATTTGTTTTTCTTCTTCTTTTCTTCTTTTTATTGAAGGGCTAACGAGAGGACAACCTTGGCATGGTAGCCCGAGAGGTGACTGATGTTACCCACAATTACTCCTGAGATGATAAAGAAATTTTGACTCGTGGTGGACCCTTTCCCATAGCCCATGCAACCAAAGGTCCAGCATACAGGCGTGGTAACCGGATGTTGCTTAATGTCATGCTATTAGGTACCCATGAACCCTAATAAGGCTCGTGATGAGACCCCACATCCTCTTGACTAGGTCTTGCCCATATTTTCGGGTCCCTCTTGTTTCTTAGAAAGCATTGCCTTCGGGGATCCACAGGCGAGCATCTCGAGGAGTTTATTTCTAGGATTTTTTATCTTTTACCGACTACTTTTGCACCCTGGGCCTTTAGCCCCTTCTTCCACCGAGATAAGGTGTAATCCTACAAGCAGGTCAACCCGATGCGACGAGGGGATGGGACAAGTGGCCGGGAGATAAGATGAAATAGTGGTGTTATGATGGGAGCGAATGATGGTTTTTTCAGAAATCCCCCAGTGGCAATCCTAGACCTATGGGCTCAGGCTTGCTAGGATACCCTGTCCATCTCCCAGAGCATGGTGAGAGTTGGCTAATGCCAAAGATCCAATGAGTTGTTAGAGATAAAGGAATCAGATCTTATGTTTAAAGGTTTTAATGATAAAAGTGACACATACCATGATACACGGACCAATTACCTCATGGAAGCGGGGAGCCGCAAATGCGATACAAGACCAATGGAGTGGTGATGGATCTTTGTTGCAACTAACTGTCGACAAGATAAAGTTGATGGAAGAGAAAGGATGGGCCCTCCCGAGCCATTACTCGAATCAATCCTGCTCTTGGTACTCATGTCTAGGACACCATGGGCCTCGAGACTTGATCTCTTAGTTATCCCTAAAGGTAGGGATAACAGGATAACTCTCATTACGAGAAGATGCCATGGCCCGATGAGAGTCATTAGCTCCAAGAAACCTTGCACCCGGATAAACAAAACACCAAGGATATTTATCAAATGTTGGTTTTTAACATTTGTCCAACCATCGGATACAATAGATACCCCAAAGGCACCCCACTCATCTATAAACTGTGTTAGAGCTCTTTGAACTTTTTCTCTTTCTTTGTCAAGTAACATAGTTCTAGCGTTTTCATATCCGGGTCTCTTGTATCCAATGGGGACTTTGTTGATGGCTTTAACCATGGAATGGCAATAAGGGGAGCGAAGAACATTGAATGACACACCACATGCATAAACCTTGCCACTTTTGCATCCACTTCCTCCCTGCCGGTAATATCAAGGAAATCTTCTATGCTTCTCTTACTTCCACTTCACTTCCACTTCCATTGGGTGAGGAACTTCCACCAACTGAAAGAGATGAAAAGGGAGAAGATGCATCGGGTTGAACCTTTTGTTTTATTATTCATTCTTTTATGCATCTTCTCTATCTTGATGTAGTTTTCTCTCTCTTCTTGTGTTATCTTAGGGCAAATTGCAATACCGATGGACCCTCTGTTATCATCATTGTCTAATACCCCACAAAGATGCCTCCTCACGGGTGTATGAACCGCTATAAGGTTTTCCTGAATGACAACCATGTGGGCATAAAACTTAGTGGTTCCACCACCTCTACCCTCCTCATGTTTTGTGACATACCTTCACAAGGGGGTTAATGAAGCTTGCCACTATCCAGCTTTATTATCATCCCTTCCACCACCCTCCCTCTCCTTCATTCATTAGGTAGTCCGGGTCACTATGAGAATGACCAACATCATCTTCTTCATTCACATGCCTACTCCCAATCAACAACATGAGAACAAAAAATGGAAGAAAACACCACAAGAAAAACATTTTTCTTCAAGTTTTAGATGAAAAACTTTGCAGATGGGAATGAGGAGGGGAATGGGAAAATGTGGGAAGACAAAAATAGAATAATAATCAAGACATTGTGTGAACAATATTCAAAATTTCAACAAAAATATACATTGGGCATACCTATTTTGATGAATCTCCAATGATTTGCAAGTAGATGGAACCCTTTGTTGTCTCCTTCAAGCTCTCACAAATCCTCTTCAAGCTCTCAACTTTGCTCCAACACCAAATGACACCGAGAGCTCCTTCCCTCTCCACTCCAAAGATGAAACAATGAGGAAGAAGAGGGAGAGATTGTGCTTTATCTCCCCTCTCAATGAGGAAGAAGAGGGAGAGATTGTGCTTTATCTCCCCTCTCTAACCCTAAAAATGCCCTAGGGGCCACCCACAAAGCAAAAAAAAAAAAAAAACAAAAAAAATGAACTTTTCGTGGCCATTTTTCGGGGAGTGTCCGCGTGGGTTTGGGAGCGTTCGGGTAGCGCGGTTTGGGAGGTCGGGAGCGCGGGTTGGAGCGGGGTTCGGGGACACTCCCGCTCAGAGTGCGGTTCGGAGTCCGAACAGTGTGGGGGGGGACGGTTCGACAACCAGGCTCAGAATGTCGCAAGGATCCACAATATGTGCTCGGAATTTGAATTTGGGGCCTGTAGCCCAAATTGCTAAAAATAGAAAGTTCTTGCATGTCGCTCGAAAAAGTGCTATTGGGCCTAGAATCATGCAAGGAATCTCCGTATATGCTCATAACTGCTCTAAACTGTCAAGAGACCCAGTCAAACCGTGCCTCCTAAAAAGTAGTAACGCTTGCTGTATGTAGACATCTCTCTCAAAATGCATGGGAAACCAAGCCAACTCTAACTCTGAACCAAACTACCATGTACCGATCATATACCTGCCTCTGATGGGAACCAACCTCTGCTAACCACAAGTGCTAAACTTTGGGAGAATCTCAGAATGCCAGCCAAAATAGTGCATGTTGGCTCTTAACTCTCAAGATTTTCAAGGGTGAAAATCTAGGGGTTAACAAGTCCAAAGGAAAATTTGAGTGGCCAAAGGCCTGCAGTGACGTTGCCAAGGGCAACCAAATTTTGACCAAAATTCTAGAGGCCAAAGGTCGGGATCAGAAATGAAGCTCTGATACCAATGTGGCAAACAAACTTGTTTGACAACTATAAGAATATCCAATTTAAGTAGGATAGAATAAAAAAATCCATATGGATAAATAATATATTAAATAATGTATGAATATAAGATATATGAGATATGAGATTGAATAGATAGATGAATGCACCCACATAGGGATGCCCTTTCATGAAGAGATGTGACCCTTCATTATGAGGTGTCTCTTCGTTAGTAATTGTTGCCGCCTTATACACACCTGGGAGACGTGGAAGAAATCTTCAATCCACTCGGTGTGTCCTTGGGGGCAAGTGAGAGTTAAGGCGCTGTCACCTAATCCTCAACTCCTCCATCTAGGCCAACTCCTAGCGAAGCCAAGGGGGGTAGTCCCTAACAAATATACTATGGCTTGATCTAAGCTAAGTACAGAAATGAAATGCAGGAGTTTATTATTCTTTTAAACCATTAACCATAAACTAATAAAACATGAAGTAAACATTCACCACGATATATAATCAAATAAACATGTACTTGCATCAAAAGGATACTGAGAAACAATTGTTAGGTGCAAGTTTCATTTAAATTAGATAGATAACCAAACTTGAAATGAAGCCTGTGGCTTTGCTGAATGTGAAAATTGAGACCAGTGCCTTAAAGTGAATCGTGGACAATGTAGTTCGAGTGTTTTATTAGGATAAATTAATGTTCAGTTAATGAAATGGTTTGGGCCTCCTTGGAGGTTAACTCTTTGTTTGGAAACTTGCGGAGAGCTTTACCGAAACTAAGTAAAACTTATGAAAAATTTGCAAAAATTCAAATTTAAAGTTTAAACTAAGTAAAGAAAGTCCTTTTCTTACTATTCTTTTCGCTGTCCTAAAACAGAAATATAAAGATAGTAAGCTTTGCTTAAATAACGAAATTAAGCTCTTGGAAAGCACCTATCTTTAGCCTTTAAGAATTGCTGAAAAAATTGAGACTAAAGATGAAAATAAGCAAGCTAGTTCTAGTTGAATCTTTCTTTAGAATTTGAGATCTAAACTACTTGTTTTGAAATGCATAAAGTAAATGAGATATTCAATCTTAGAACCAACAATCTATTACTTTATGAGTGTTTAGAACAAGTAACCAAGAATATAAATTTGATGAGAAAGAGAAGAAATAAATGCTTGAATTTCTTGAACCCTTGGGCAATGGAGTTTCCTGTTTCGATGGAGAGTGGAGGGACTATGATACTTCACCGCAAATTTTGAAGAGTGAGGGGGCAGCAAGCTAGCTTAACCTCTCCTTCAAATGAGATATCCTGCACAACTTCAAACTTCTTGCAAAGTGGTTAACCGCATTGGTGTCATATAATTTAGAAGAATTTGAGAGCATGAAAATTAAGCAAAATAAGCATGTACATCAAACTAACTAGCATATAACAATAGAAACAAGAAGCAAGCAAGCTTCCTACTTCTATCCTATTGAGAGATAGCTCCCCTTACAAAGCCAAGATTTACCAAAAGAAATTGCAAGAAATAATCAACAACAAGAAATAATCAACAACACATATACCTCATGTACACCATACACATAGATGATGCACACACAATAGCTCTACACCATCAAGTAGCCTCCAAAGCCTTTTTATTCAAATAGGAATGATAAACCGATTACAATAGCAAGCATCTCACCCAAGCTCCAACTAGCAAACAATGGGAGAGAGCTTTTACATTTATACACATTTGGGTGGAGTTCCCAATGAGGAGGGCGCACCAAGTCAAGGAGGAGGGTGCACCAAGTGGTAGCAATTGGGCTGCCAAGTGTGGGATGAGGGTTGCCACCTCTCCCATATCCATGCAAATGTCAATCAAAGGGTTTGGAATTCCAAGGGCACGCCACCTCGCAAATGGAATGGGCTGCCACCTCAAGGGTGCGCCACCTCTCCAAGGGGGGCGCACCTCCCAATGCCCATGTGCTCAAATCTAATTGCCATATCATCAATCAACCCTCAATCTAATTGGATTTGCTACCTTTGATTATCTCTTTGACTTTTGTGCTTTTATTTCAACTCAAACATGTCCCCGCATGTTCCTTTATTTTTGCCCTTGCTGATTTTTTATTGATTTTATTTGACTTTTTTGGGTTTTTGAGAGTAAAATTAATTTTAAGTGATTCAAATCACTAATTTTACTCAAACAAGTGGGTACTTAGGTAATATGGGTGCTCTAGGTCCAAAAATGAGCATCCCCATGGTCTATTTGGTCCCCTAGTACCACTTTTTTAATGTATCTTTATTTTTTTAATTAAAAATTGCTGAATTCTGACAATTTTTTAATTAACTGAAAAAATTAAAAAACCCTAGGGGAGACTTAATACATTTCCATAAGACTCTAGGAGGATGTTTAGCATGGTAATATACATTAGACACTAGGCTTAGATCCATGCTCACGCTTAACCATGGGCATATACTCCAGCTCTGGAGGAATTGAGTGAAAAAACTCATAAATTATAAATTGCCTGAAAACGGCAAAATATAATTAGTAAGTGAAAAAACACTCCAGAGTATAACTCACGCTTAGGACCTAAGGTGGCTAAGACCTTTTACAAGTTCATCATGCAAACACCTCTTATTACAATTTTTTATGGAAATGTAAAGAGAAAAGGTGGTCTTTACGACCGGCTGAACTTCTGAACTCTGAATAATGAACAAATGATGTTCAAACTTTGGCGGCTCGCTGGAAGTCCATCTTAGGGCAACTTTGATGGATAACAGTAATTATTAATTATTGATTTATTGATTTTTCACTTGTATATTTGTGTTCATAGCAAATACCTCAACATAATCAACCTGTCAGTAGCCACATAATTAGCAACATTGTCTGTTATGGCTTGGACAACATTTTGCAAATCTATCTCTTGGATGAACCCATCCAACAACCCTCATAATAATGCTGCATCTTTAACATGTATGGATGTATCACAGATTTAATAAACATTGCCCCCCTAGGACAATTAACCAAAAAATGAAGAAGGGTCTTACCCTTTTGATTAGTCCAACTATTTGACATCATGTTGTATCCGGTGACTTCCCATGATTCTTTAAGCTCCTCCAATCTACGAGTGCAATATAACTTTTCATATTGAAGGAAAGTCCCTTTCAACTTGTCATAGGTAGGGGCCTTGTACCCTTGGCCAACACTAGCAACAACATCAAACATAGATTGGTAGAATGGGTTGTTCACGGCAATGTTGAAAGGAATGTCACTCCATAGAAAACATCTACCCACAAGCTTGTCTACTTCTTGCGTATTCTTTATTTTAACCACTGACCTAATAGAAAGTTGTCCACCAATTGTGGTTCTCAAATTAAAGAAAGATTAGGTCATTGAGGGCATTTTGGAAGGTGAGGCCGAGGAGAAGCTCTCACTTCTTGCCGCCCCATATCTTGCAACTCCTTCCGTTGCTAGCTCAAGTCTCACAACTTCCCTTTTATCTTTCTTTTTACTGATATCCATAAGTGATTGATTGGCAATAAGAATAATTTCTGGGGTTGATTTTTGACAAATTCTCACTTCATGCATGGGAATTTGTGCAAGGTGGTATTTCGACCATCTTATTCCCTCCATCATTTCCTTTCCACACAACTTGAAATTCAACTTTTGTCGATTATTAGGCTCAATGGGCTCACCATATTCCCACATAGGGTCCAAAGCTTTCGGCATTTTTGGTTAGCAATGATTAAACCTAGGGAAAGAAAGAAAATGGAATCAAGATTAAACATAGAAAAACGCTGCAAATAAAAAAAAATCAGATCTAACTAAATGGTAGATCTCCCATTAAAATTTGGCAAGAAGAGAGAAAACTAATGGACATTGCAAAACCTAACCTATAAAAAATTTCAAAAAACAAACAAAAACATGTTTTAATTGTTACACATACCTGCAAATATCGAAACAGTTGTTGGTAATCAATCCCCACTCCACAATAAATGGTTGATGGCAAAT
>SNQJ01S0117507.1:46342-58804 GCA_010110895.2 Picea sitchensis
AGTTGTGTTCTATCAATTGATATTGTACCAGTTGTCATAGGAGATTATCCAGTTGGATAATAATGATGGTGCTCGTGATACTACCAGTTGAATGGTCTGTTTGTGCTCAAGACCATACCTCCCTAGCTAGGAGGGAGTGTTGAAATTATGGTAGCTTCGGGAGGTATGAACCTCTATTGTGACCTTTGACAAGATTAGAATGTTCCGGAAGGAAGCAAAGAAATGAAGGAAACCTGAGACAAGATGTCGGCTGCAGAAATATAATTAATATGAATTAATTAGTACCCAGAAGTAGAAGTCGGCCCAGGCAAGCCTGCCAGAATTACTATAAATACAGGGCGCCAATCTCTCATTATTCACACTTCTCAGAATTGCAGAGAGCAGTTTTTGCGCACTGCAGTCCATCAGTTTTGTGCACAAGTCCTGGGGAAGGTACTGTGCCAGTTTTTGGGTGAGACTATCTGTTTAGCTTGGTTACTTCTTGCTTGGTGCATTAGCCTCTCTTGGCTATTGGATTGCTACCGGGATTCTTTTCTCTATCAAGGTCAAGGTGCTCGGAGGGTGGCTTCGCCCTATGGTTGGGTGACAAGGGTATTGTCAATGGTAAAACGAGCACAATCCTTCATATTCTAACACTACCCAATTGCTTTGTGCTAGTGGCAATTACAGTTATAGTTGCAGTTGCAATAGAAACTGCAGTTACTAGTTGTGCCATTTCTGTGGTGCGCTAGTGATGCACCTATCTTGCACAGTTCTGTGGTGACTCAGTTGTCTACCCTCGCTAGGGTTTGACAAGAAGAAGAGATAAGTATTCGGTTTTTCATTGTTGGTTTGCTCTTGTGATTAGAGCCTGTTCATGGTTGTATTGGAATATTCTCTCTAAGAAAAGTTGGCTGGGTTTTTCCCCGAGTTTGGGGTTTTCCCAGGATAAATCTGTGTCCTCTTGTGCTTGTTTATCTGCTGCTTATATATTTAAGTATATAATTATTGAATGTTAAAAGAAGATAAAAATGTTATGGTAAATCTAATGTTAACGAAACTAATGAAAATCTAACAAGTGGGTGGTGGATGGGAGTGATTAGTGCTGTTGCAAACATGCAAAAAATCACTAGTGGTGGCTGATTTATATGGCTGAAAATATATGAGAAAGGCCCCTTCCAAAGGTGGTCTTGTATGCACATGCAAATCAACAAGATGTGATCTGACTACTAGCTGAAATTCGACATGCAACCTTTCATTGAAATGGCATAACATAGAAGCATCAACTAGGAAGCAAAAACAGCAAGAACCTTGTAGGGAATCCACCTTATCCAAAGCTCTTCTCCATACAGCTGGCCACCCTACTATGGAGCCCTTATTGCAGTAAAATTAAATTGTTATTCCAGCAACATAAATCAGCATAAAAATGAAGGATAGACAACCACACATAGATGAAAACTCCACAATTACATAGCTCCAAAAGGTCTTTAATAACAGCCAAGCCAAAAGAGTATAGTGTCTCCTTAAACCATCAACAACCATTACAAGTGGGGGAGCTCATCTTATATATATTAAGAGCTCAAAACCTCCTCCAATAAAATAATAATATCCAATACTGGATCCTAGATCTATCCTAGGAAGGAGTAAACAAATACTATCTCCTAACCAACTCCTAATGAAAAGTCAAACATTACGTATAAAATAAGGGACAAGAGAGTGGAATGCCACTTGTCTTCTCCTCCTGCTAAATGCTCAATGTAAGGTGCCAATTGTTCTTCTCTTGTACAAAACGCCCTCCTTGAACTTCGCGGTTTGACCATGTAAAATCCTCTATCAAATGATAAATAAAGTCCTCCAAAGGTGCGCCCTCCTAGGGGTCTCCAAAAATGTGCCACATCACTCCCTAAGTAGGATTAGGTGATATATATTCTCGGTAATATATCCTAGGGAAACCTCTTGGGCAGTTCCAGTCATTCATAGGATGGTAACCAGGGTAAACACCGGATTCTTCAGGGCACAAGGCCAGGTTAATAACTCATGAAATATATCATATATATATCGCATCAGTATATATATGATTCATTATTGTATATTATATATAAAAGTCATTACAATATATAAGTCAAAGTGACTCCATTACAATTTTAATTAATGTGAGATTTATTTTTTCAAGGCCCGGAAGTAGTGATAATTTAAGATACTCCATATTTAGTATTTAAGAATATTTTTCACATCTTGAGATGATATTACCAAGATCTTAACCAAGGTAAGGTTTATATTTATTTAACTGTTGCCCAAAAAAATATGACACGTAATCATCTTTAACTTCTATAGATCTCACTCAATGATTATCATTCACCTAATTTCTTGAAATTCTACTGGTTTTTCAATTCCAACTCATCCATGCAGATTTTTCTTATGAGGTCCATTTTAGACCCCAAATTTACTCTAATGATTGAATTCTTCATTTTCTCACAAATTCTCATTTGCTCCTCACTGCTTTGCAAAAGACCTTTATGGTGTAGTACTTGAGACTTTCTGCATCATATGTGAGGTGACTTGTATAAAAAGTTGATACTACTACCAACATCCATTCTTCTGTTGTTTTCATGCTTATTTTCACTAAATTTCTCCTTTGGAATGAAACCGCCCTCTGTTTCTATTGGAAGAACCTTCTCTGTGGAAGAGTTTTGGATTTTTCTAGAGGGTGCTCTACACATTTCTGGGGTTTATGGGTAGTGACATGCATTAAAACTTCGAAAGTGCAACAACACTATTATTAATTTCTAACCTTCACAAAACTCCAATCATTCTGTTGTTCTCCTTTTAGATTATGCTATTAGTGAGTATACTGGAATATTCCCTGATTCTGGTATATAAATGTTCTGTGATTGGTTTTCTCAAGTTCACAGGAGACACACTCATGCTCACCTCTTTCTTTCTTCTGTTTTAAAAACCTTCTCATATGAGAATGATGAGATTTCTATCTGTTTCCAATGACAATGATTTCTATCTGTTTCCAATGACAATGATTATACAATGAGAGTGGCCTGGTAAACATAGCAGGTATCGTTTGGTACATTTTGGGATGTAAGTCATCAATTTACTTGAAAGTTGAATGTTGAAACTAGTCATTGAAGAAAAATTAAATCCCTCACTAGAGTATTGAGTGAAGATCTGAGATTGCACTTGGTACTTTGAATGATGTCCTGTTAAGTTTGAAGTTTGCTGTTGTGTCTTGATATTTGCTTATGGCATCTTCAAATAATTTGCAAATGGAAGTCCTATTGATTCACAAATCTCTTACCTAATTTTAAAATTCTTGAGTTGGGTACAGGAAGTCTTGGTGGATAGGGCCATCCATTCTGCAGCAGTACGGTCTCTTTCTCTTCAGAGTTCACAACAGTCAGTTGCTATAGAAAACTGCAAGAAGCCAGAGTTAATTGGTGAAGACTTCTCAAAAGCTCTTGAGAATTTCCTTCCAGCCGCTATGAGGGGTATTGCAAAATCTAGTAGCCAAGGTGGGCGTTTGGGGTGGGAGGATGTTGGTGGCCTGTTTGAGACTCGCACTGCTATCAAGGAGGTAAGCTTCAAGCCATATTATTTTACAAGAAAGTTACTTGTGATCGATCTTTTTAGCATGCCATTGCTTGTGATGAAGCACACAGAAAAACAAAAATGTTCTGACATTTGAACTGTTCTGTAATATAGATATTATGCTTAATCCTTAGTCTCTCCTTTTCTTTTGCCTGTGCCATCATCCTTTGAGAGGGATTTGCTCATCCCAGATGTTGGGGGTACTAAGCACCCTTTAGATGCTGTGAATCCACATACAGAGAGAGATAGGTCATTGAGATGGTATCCTCAGCGTGCTATGGCTAGAGTACCGCTGTATTATCACCTTCATTCCAGGCCTCATGGATCTGCTTTTATCTGACATTGAGGACTTTCTAGTTCTCTTTACCTGCATTCTGGGACAGGGGGGATATGTACACATTACCAGCATTCTTTCTACTTTTGGAGGTTCATTGGCCTTGGATGTTAGGGATGATTCTATGGTGGGCACCCTACATCCTCTAATGATTGTCTAGTCTGTGCTCCTAGGCCTGGACACTCTTGTATGGATGTTATCAGATCCTGTATTTGGCTTATCAAGGTGGTGGATGATGTGTGCATTGGTCATTCCACTTGCGCTTCAAGCATTTGTACACATGTGACAGCGCTTATCTCTTGTCTCGGCTTTCTTCTTTGGTCTTCATCTTTCCTTGAAGGCTTTGTACATGTGGCTTGGGCTGACCCACTTTGAGTCTAGCCTCTCTAGCCATGCTTACATTGTTTTCATTTATTTCAGTGTCTTAGTGTTTAGTCTAAATTGCATGAAACGGGGAAACGTTTTTGAGTTTCCGAAACCGGGACAATACGAAACAGGCCCCCCAAAAATGGAAACGTCGGGGGAAACGCTGTATATATATATATATATATATATAGTTTTAAAAAAAATAAAGCATTATATTGCAAGAAAAACATTATGATACACATAAATGACATTTTAGAAGGAAAACCATGTCCAGATTAATGCCCATAGATGATGAATATCATTCATTTCATGATGCAAGTAACAAAATCTAAAATTAGCCTTTATAGATGAGGCTTTACACATAGATGATTTTAGGGGCTAAATTTCGGTCATGGGCTAATTTTCGATGGTTTTTCCAAAAACAAGATTCGCTATTTTAAAAATGGTTCGCCCAAATTCTATAGGATAAAATTATTTTGCCTTAAAAATCGCCAAAAAATTATAAAAACTATATAATATCCTTAGAAATTTGAATAATTTTACAAAAATATCGGCAAACATTTATAGTTGGCATATGGAGGATTAGTAAGATTCGCTAAGGTTTCTATATTTTAAAATAAATTTCCATCCTTAAAATCATCCCTGGCTTTACATCCAAAATCAACTTTTATAAATGAGGCTGTATGTGCTGAAAATGAAAAAAAAACATGAGATAAAGACAACTACAATTACATATCATACTGATCCTCATCCTCATCATAAAAAATAGAACAAGATGCATGTTCAACAGAACTAGAGCCTCAATGGGAAGAAGAGGCAACTTGAATTCCACTTCCACTTCCATCATCAACAATATCAAGAGCAACAAGAGAGAGCTCTAAGTTTGGGTTTTCTGCATCCACATCCCACTCTTTATAAGGCCCACTTGTATATTCTTCACCCTTGCAAGACACAAGGCGGAGGTTTGAACACACATATACAAGATCCTCAGCCTTTTGCGATCCCAACTTGTTGCGCTTCACTGAATGAATGAAACCATAGGTGCTTCAATTCCTCTCTGCTGATGAAGAGCTTGCCACTTGTGATAGAATACGAGTGGCAAGGCTTTGCAAATATACACCATTTTCCCCATGACAAGTCCACCATTTAATCGGGTTCATGGTGCTTCTCTCCTCCAAAGATGAGATGTCTGCAAAATCCTCTAATCCAACAGCAAAACAAGCAAATTCCTCTCTCACCTCTGTTTGCTGAGAAGATGGAAACAACCTTTGGAAGGATTTTTTCACCCCTGTGGCCACCTCCTTGTCCTTATGTGGGGCCTTCCTCTTCCCATTGCTTTGAGCAATGAACTCCTCATCATAAAATTTGGGATTTAGAGCATGTGCCAAAGTGTGCAATGGAGTGTTAAAGCCATTTCACCTAGTAACAATGATGGACCTCACATGCTCAACAAAATCAACCTCGACAAAAAACAAAGTGGGAGCCTCCTGTGTAATAATTTCCACGGTTTTCTCAACCATGGTATCCATGCCATCATAAATCTCTCCCAAGAAAGGTTTGTCTGTGTCTGCATCTTGGAGAAGCTCAAATGTTGGTAAAGTAAACTTGAGCAAGAATTCTACTTTGCTCCACCAATCCTCATCAATCAACACCCTCCGCACCATACTTCCTCTCTCTGAATATGACTGTCTCCACTCAGCCCAAGTCACACCCACCACCATACTCATCAATGCACTTTTGACCTCAACAATGGTGATGAATTTAATGATCTCCTTAGCTTGCCCTATGACCTCCTTAATCCATTCAGTTTTTACCTCAATCTCTTCTAAAATGAGATTTAAATTATGGACAATGCAAGGAGTCCAAAAAATATGATGATATATACTCTCAACAATCAAGCCTGCAGCTTTGCAAACGGGTGCATTATCTGTGATAACTTGCACCACATTTGCTGGCCCTACTTGTTCAATAGCAGAAATTAAAATATCATCAATGAATTTGCTATCTTTTACTTTGCCAGAACAATCTTCTGCTCTTATGAACATCACTCCTGTTGGTGATGGTGCAATAACATTGACCAAGGGCCTCTGCTTTGTATCAGTCCATCCATCAGAGATAATGGAAACCCCTGTGCTGGTCCATGAGCTACGAACTAGTTTGAGAATATCATGAATCAATGATCTCTCTTTCTGCAACAACATTGTTCTGAGTTTTTCATAGTTTGGCCCCTTGAAACCTTGAGGAGCCTCGTTAATTGGCTTCACCATATCCTTTCGATAGGGGGACTGAACCACATTAAATGGGATGCCACATGCAAATATGGCCCTTGCCACTCTTGACTCTGTTTTTTCTCTCTTTTGGTTGTTGAACATCTTCATCAATCTGCTGTCTGTAGCTGCACCTCGTCCTCCAGGGCCTTTGGATATCTCGTTTTCTACCTCTAGCGCCCTCCTCTTCCTTGCTTCATGAACAATCCTTGGCTCATTGCTAACACCCAAGGAAAAAGGATGCTTGCTACTGCCATGCATAACAATCTTGGCTCTATTATCCTTAGTTTTTTGAGCATCATCATGCTCTTTATGGAATTTATCCCTCACCTGCAGATCAAGAGTATGTGGACAACCTTCAATACCCTTCCCTTCATGCAAAATATGAGCCTTGACTCTTGTGTAATATCCCTTGAAGGTCTTATCCTTCTTGCATAAATTGCACTTCCATTCCCATGAACCTCTACCAATACCCATAGCCTTGACCTTGGTAACATGCCTCCAAAGAGGATAGTATTCTTGTTGCCTGCTTACTTCAACAGCTCTAGGGGTAGATGAAACATCACTTTGAGAAGCCATGAATGCTGCAAAAAAAGAAGAAAATCTGTTCACCAAACAAAACAGAAATTTGCATATTGCAAACCAAGAGAACAAAAAAATCTAGAAACTTGCTAAGCAAACATAAAAGAAATCTGCTCACCAAATAGAAAAGAAATCTGCTCATGAAAACCACACACAATCTCCTTGTTGCTGCTGTAGGAAGCTCCTCTTGCTACTGAAAGTGTGAGGAATGAGTGAAGCAAGTTGTTTCTTTTTGCAAAGGAAGGAGATTTAGGGTTTGTATTTGTATCTAGAAATTTATTTTCTAAATTTAAAAAAAAAGGCAGAAAATCAACCTCATTCTTATTGGAGAATATAGAAAATGCCATTAATAAATCTAATTGACTGTTTGGGGGCCCGATGACTCCCTTTTTTTTCCTTAATTCGCCTCTAACACGGTCGTACGGGCCGGTACGGCTGAGAAACACCGCTGGCCGTACCGTACGACGTTTTTGTATCTAGAAATTTATTTTCTAAATTTAAAAAGGCAGAAAATCAACCCCATTCTATTGAGAATATAGGAAAATGCCATTAATAAATCTTAATTGACTGTTTGGGGTCTCATGATCCCCCTTTTTTCCCCACTGGGCTTCTAACACCTGTCAGATATTAACACGGTTGAGAACACTGCTGGCTTCACTGTACGACGCTTCCCAAAATCAGCTTCAGAATGGCACGGGCCAGCCTGTCAGAGATTGTACCCATACCATGCTTTTGCCTGTTTCCCTGGTCGCATTTCCTGCAACTTAGTGTTTAGTTAATTTTTCGGGCCCTACAGTAGGAAATTAGTTACTTCCTAAGTCCCCAGGGTTTTTTCCTGCCCTAGATCATTTCTATTATGCTGGATGTAATTTTAAGTCCCGTTGACCTACTTTGGTCATTTGTGGAAATCTTTCCTTGTTTCTTTTTATTCTTGGCTTTCTACCTACTTGTGCCATAGATGAATTATTTCAAGCTTTATTTCTGTTGCTAGATTATACAGCACAACCTGTTTGTTTAATATTGGGTGTTTCTGTGATATAACCTCATGTACCTTAAAGCTCTATTGATTAATTTGTTAGCTCTTTCTGTGCTTTTAGTAAAAATAGTGATAGGAGTTGCTTTTGCACTTCCACTGTTTATTCACATTGGCTGTACTTTTGAGTCTTAATGACCAACTTTGTGGTTGCTTGTTGGACATTAATAAAATTATCTTATCTTATCTTATTATGCCACCACTGCATTTTATTATTGTATCTATTTAGTCCTTCTAATGGTCTTATCCTCTCCTTTGATCCACAAGTCTGTCAGTTATTTGATATGGTTCTTCAGCCTCAAAAGCTCCCTAAATTCTTTTCTATCTTTTTGTGATAAATGTATTACTGGATTTCTTACATGCTTAACATTCTTTGGCTTGATCCTTTTATGTTATACCTAAAGCTGAGTGCAGATCCCCTTCACGTTTGAAGAACACTGATGAAAAGCTAAACCATTCAATGATGCAAGCTCTGGACTGCTCATCCATCTAGGTCCATAGAATGCATTCTTGCAGGATTCTGTTCAGTCATTTTAATTACTGCTGTGATGTATGGCCCATGAGTTTTAGCAACACTTCTTAGCATAAAGCTATTTTCATCCTGTTGTCAGGTCTGAAGATAGGCTCAGGCTATTTTAGAGTTGTTTTGTTTTTTTATTCTTTTAATAAAATTTTTAACTCGATTGGGACAACTCCAGGTTCCTGTGATTAATATGTATCTGCCCTTACAGCCTTGTCTTTCTTGTGTGGTTATTGTTAGGAAGCTTTATGATTTGATAGAAATAATATTCAAGTAATTGGTGTCAATCATTAAACACTATATGTTGGGACAATTCATATATTAAATATGCTTGCAAATGTTTTGAGGTTTGCACTACATTCATACACTAAACATCAGCTTTATTTTTTGTTTCCTGAAACCATTTTTTGTATGATCAGTTCATCAGTTATGCAATTTCGTTTGATTTCTTTTCCTTTTTCATAGGGCTTCTAGATAGGCTTTTTGGGGTTAAATACTTACATTACCAATCAAACAATATCCTTCCTTTCCAATAAATCTTATGGTTCTAGAATTTGTACTTATAAGTGGTTAATATTGCCATAACCAAAAGTTGCATTGTCTTTTTTCTTCTGTAAGCAGATGCTGGAGTTGCCTATTAAATTTTCAAAGATATTTGCAGAAGCACCCTTGAGATTAAGATCAGGAGTTTTATTGTATGGTCCCCCTGGGTGTGGGAAAACCCACATTGTTGGTGCTGCTGCTGCTGCCTGTTCTTTGCGATTTATCTCTGTAAAAGGACCTGAATTGCTAAACAAATATATTGGAGCATCAGAACAAGCTGTAAGAATTTCAGTTTTTAATGTATCATGCATGGTACTTGTGAGTGTGGGTGCAGTCTAATTCTAATTTTGAGGTCCTTTAAATGTGTAAAGCAGATCCACTTGCCTGTTTGAGTCCTTTAGCTGGTTTTGAATGCCATTTTTCCATAAATCCTTCCTTTTAAAAAATTCCAAGGTTAGAATTTTGAAAGTGCTAACTGAGTATTTTGCAGGTTATATATGACTTAATCGTAAAACTCAACTTCTTAGACCTTGCATGTTCATTTGGACACCCTCCTGAGGGGTGAGACCAACAAGCTCAATGATAGTGGGCCGATTGGCAGGAAGCATGTTGTTGAGCCAAAGTGCGCCAATCCTTTCAGGGGGATGCCATTGAATCCTAGAGACCATGCCGAAAGATGCTCTTCTTACTCAGATGCCGGGCTTGGAAATGAGAGCTCTGCAATAAAAATAGAACATCTCCCCAAGTTTGTTTGATGTTGATGTTGCTCTAGAAGTTTAAAAAATTGAAAAAAAATGATTATTTTTGTATTTTGAAGTTTCTCAATAATTTCCGATATTTTCCTTGAGATTGCTGATAATTTATATTGCAAACCCCCGACGATAAATTCTTGATAACGATAAATGTAACATTGATCTATCTATATATATTTAGTCATTCGCACACAAATATATTTTGGATCCTCTAGACTTGAACAAATTTCTAATTTATCGTCCTCGTGATAAATTGATGGTGACATATCAAGAGGCTCCAAAATATTGTATATAGCACAATAGGTTGGCGATAATTTCATCAGTGTTCTCTCTCTCTCTTGATATATATTTGTGTGTGTAGATGATTGAATACGTATTCACACACACCTAGACATGTAAATCCCCTGAGATAACAAAGTATTGCCCAACCTTTTAGATTTCTAGGCATACTTTTTAGCATTACTTAGAAAGGGCCCGATTATGGATCAAGTAACCAAGAGCATTTCCAATCCTTACTGAAACAAAGTAATCGCCACTAACAACTTGATACCTCATGTGACAAATAAAGGGGTTAAAAAAGGAAGCAAGCCTCTTCATTAATGAATGAAGGGTAAATTCTCCTTATTCTATCCCTAGTAATCAAAATGAGCTTTATATAATTTTCTTTCATGGAAAACTTCCTCAGGGAAACCCTCTAGGTGCTTCCCCACATTTTGTGAATAGCGTCTAGGGTAAAATTTAAATGCTACTGAGGACAACATGTATGCCTAACCTCGAGGGATCTAGGTGGATTCAACTTTGTGACCTCCTTGTCCATTATGGCTTCGACAAGGCAAGTAGATGCACTTGAGCTAACTCTTGGGGCTGAAACGAGCTTTATATATGTGTGTGTGTGTGAACCACTTGAGCTAACCCTTGGGGCTACTCATATGCATATGTGTGTGTGTGAACCACTTGAGCTAACCCTTGGGGCTACTCATATGCATATGTGTGTGTGCGTGTGTTCAAACACACACACACACATGGATATATACATATGTGTGTGAGAGAGAGAGGTGTGTGTGTGTGTGTGTGAGAGAGAGAGAGAGAGAGAGAGAGAGAGAGAATACACACACACACACACACACGTATATGCATATGAGTAGTCCCAAGGGCTAGCTCAGGTGGTTTGACTTGCCATGTTGATGTTGTAATGGCCAAGGAAGTCATGAGGTCGAATCCTCATTTTCTCTCCGCATAAATGTTTTAACTTGATCTATTGTAAGAGTAAACGGATTTGTGTTAAGCTTTTTAATACTTGATGTTTTGATCCCTTCTCCGGGATCATCCTGAGGAGCTTATGAAGCTCAATGTTGTCCTTGGGCCTATGTGGATGCCATTGACTTAGTAACCAAATGGTCCCCAAAGATAGTGCCGAGTTTGTCTTTAGACATGGTTAGGATAGCACAGAGTTTGTCTTTAGACAAGTGGTATTAAAACTGTTTCAGTCCGTTCAGAACCGGCCGGTCCAGCCTGTTTTGGGGCTGTTATCGCATAATTTGTACTTGCCCAAAGCCTAAAGGCAAGTAGGCCGAGATTGGCGTAACACGGGGGTAATCTTGTCACTGTCACCTCAACAGGGTACCCCTTTCCATTTAGGAGAAGGAAAAGACCTACTCCAAGGGAGACGTCCCAAGACCTAGGGGTTTTGAGAAAGGGAAGAGGACAAGGTAAACTACCCCCCTCTCTCTAGGTCACTCAAATCAGGTTTAAGTCTTGTTGGATGAAACAAAGGAGAATAAAGTGTACCTGCCCTTAACCAAGACAACAGTAAACGTTATAGCAAGTAACAAATGATAATGATGCTTCAGCAAGACAGTAAACTTGCAAATATGTGCTGGCAGTCTATGTATGCAGCGAATGACAAGTAAATGATACAACTGCAATTTATATCAACAAGAACTCACTTATGTAGACAATATGAACAAGTATTAAAAACATCAAATGATAATACTCTGTCTCAATGTTACTAGAACCGAACCGGTCATTGAACTGGTCGACCCCAAAAACCGGAACCGAACCGGAACCGGAAAAAAATCGGATCAAAAAATCGGTCACTAAAAATACATAAAATATTCAAATTTTTGAAAAACAAATACATATTCATGTGCATCCATGTGAATCTTTGTCTTTCCCTTCAACCACTCTTCTCTCTGCCCAGTGCCTACAAATAAGACAGAGGTTGGTGTGCAGATACACCACTAAGTCACTTGACACAATGACAAAGAGAAGAGTTCAACAGAAGAATTTATACTTGAGTGAAGTGTACATTTTTACTGGGGTTGTAACAGAAGAGTTCAACAATCTATGCCACCAACATCGAGGTACATAAAGGGTATGGTGCCCTTGATTAAATGTCAGTTTCATACCCTCTTACATGATAGAATCTAGTGGAAACATTGCAATCCTGCCAATCTTGAAATCCTGAAAACCGTTAAGTCTGTTGAATT
>SNQJ01S0117509.1:0-19921 GCA_010110895.2 Picea sitchensis
ACCCCCGTCCTCCGTCCTTCGTCCCTTCATTAATATTTTTATCATCTCGGGATTTCTGGGCTCCTCGCCCTGCATACGCCACCCTCTACTGCATATGCAATTCCTGTTATATCATTTCTTTTTTTTGATCTCTTAAATTTATGTCACAGGTCATTAAATGTGATCTTCAATTAGATTATTATTACTTAGTTAATCCTCAATTATTTCTTTAATTAAATCTTACTTAATAATCTTTAATCATTTATTCAATTAGGGTCGTTACAGATTTAGCTAGGGAAGAAGCTATTTGAATTATTCATCTACCTCAGGACAAGAAGGTTGTCTAGTCATTCTTTGGAAAAATCAACTTCAACTAAATATTTATTCCTAACTTTGTTGAAAACACAAGCTCGTTTCCAATATGTTGAAGAAGGACAATGAATTCAAGTGGGATGACCACATTAGTGTCACTTTTCGATAAATTTGGAATTCTATAAGCATGGCACCAATACTGGTTAGCCCTGATTACTCTAGAGACTTTTTATTTTTTTCCTTTGCTTCATAAGAAACAGTAGTTGGTGTCCTCCTACAAAACAAAATGAAAAATAAAGAGCATCCTATAGCATTCATGAGTCAGGTGCTTAGGGATTCATAAATGAACTATAAACTATGGGAAAATAAGCTTATGCCCTAGTTCAATCTCTAAAACATTTTTGACTTTATGTTGGTTACTCTAAGATCATTGCCTATGTCCCTCACACTACTTTCAAGGATATCTTAACTCAACATTATTACCTTGGGACTCGTGGGAATTGGGTGTCAAGAGTACAAGAATATGACTTGGATATATGACCAACCAAATTGATAAAGGGTCAAGGCCTTGCCAAATTATTGGCTAAGGGAAATGAAAGGGCCTTAGGTATTAACGTTGTGTTGGATTACTTAGAGAGGAGTGAGTGGTACAGTTGACATCATTTATTACCTGAAAATTTTAACAAGTCTTGACCACTTGATCAATCACCAGAGAAGAGATTTAAGGTTGAAATCCATTAAGTATTTCATAGTTCAAGGTGTCCTTGGTTGGAAAAATCCCAATGGCCTTGTACTAAGGTGTGTTGATAACCAAGAATCCAATGAACTGATGACAAATTTCCACAAGGGAATTTGTGGTGGACACCATGCTTCCCAGACTACCACACATGAGATACTTAGGGAAAGTCATTATTGACCTACAATATTCCATGATGTCCACCAGTTCATTAGGTCATGTCAACGATGTCATCTCTTTACAAGGAAACAACACCTTTCATCTTTACCCCTTCATCATGTTATTGTACAGAGACATTTTCAGCAGTGGAGCCTAGATTTCATTAGTGAATTTAAAGATAACTACAACAATGGGTTTAGGTGGGTCCTCACTACAACTGATTACTTCATGAGATCCTTCGAGGTGATTCTAACCAAAAGAGATATCGATAGTGTGGTGAAAGAGTTTATTGAAGATAAGATCATAACCGGACTTGTTGTCCCAACCAAAATCGCCATAGATAATTCTAAGGCTTTCATTTATGTTTAATTGTCGACATTTTGTTTCGAGTATGGCATTATCCTATCCCATTCATCTAATTATTATCCACATGGAAATTTCCTTACTAAGTCAAGTAACAAAAATTTGATGGTCATAGTCAAAAAGATAATGGGTGACAATAGAAAGAGATGAGATAGTAAACTAAAGTATGCTCTTTGGGCGGATAGGATAACCAAAAAGAAGTCTACTAGACATGGTCCTTTCGAATTAGTATATGGGATAGATGTCACTTTTCCTATTCATTTGAATCTTCAAGTATACCACTTGCTTGAGCACTTCACTGATGACAAATAAGCCATGCAAGGAAGGATTCATCAATTTGTCCAAATAGATGAAGAAAGAAGAAATTTCTTTGACCACGTAGTGGAGAAGCAAGAGAGAGTCAAGAGAGTGTTTGACAAGAAATCCAAATCAATATCTTTTGAACCAGGTGATATTGTGCTAATGTGGGATAAAAATAAAGAAAATCCTAGTAAACATGGAAAATTTGACTCCCTTTGGAGTGGGCCTTTTATAAAATAGAGTGTAGCTATGACCAATTATTTCTATCTTAGCCACTCGGATGGAAAAAAAGTTACATCTACATGTGAATGATTAGACACTTAATCCCTACTACTTTGATGGCACCTAGTGCCAGATAGCCTTAGGAAATGAATAAGCTCTTTTGAGAAGTAATTTAGAATGCATTTTGTTTCCCATGCATGTTTGTTTTTCATTCTTGTGTTTACTTTCATGCATTGCTTGATCTGCCTGATGCATCTGATTTTCATCAGAATCATTTCTTGCATATTTTTTCTTTACTTTCATGCTTAGACTTAGTGAGAACTTTTTTATCTCTGCAAAGTAGCTTTTATTTCTAACTTGGGGTGGTAGATTCACCCCTGGAATTTTACGTCATTTGTTGGATTCCATGATGTGTTGGTCATAGGTGTGTGAATATTATAGAGTTCTCATACACTCTCGCATAGAGTGCATGTCCTCAAGTAAGAGTTGAATGATACACTCTCAGGGGTAACAACCTTTGGATACCCTCGTTAGGGTGTCAGTTTGTTGCTTGCATGAGGAGTCATGCTCATCTTCACCAAATTCAGACATAATTATTCTTTATATCCACCATGATACATGATTGTGCTAGCTCAGGTATGGTGTAGCTCACTTTTTTCTCTACTCCTTTAATGACATATGCATTGTGGTATGGTATTGTATGGTTCAGTTTACTTCATTTGATATTCCATGTATTAATACCCATTTGGACATGATGATATAACCTTTTGGCTAGTCATAAAGTGATACACATCTAATGATTGTCTTTAGGCATTTCATAACATTACAAAGTTTTATTATTTGCCTCATAGTACCTTGAGGAACATGTTTTTTGTTAGAAGTGTGTCATTTCTTAGGGTGACTTGTACCACTAGATGTCTAGGCTAGATAGATCAATCCATATCCCAACCATGCTAACCACTTTTCACCTCCCCAGTATTATTCATTCCATCCGCATAAAAGAATTGTGTCCTAGTAATGTATGATTTCTCAAAGGTCAAAAGGAAAGGTCAAAGTTAAAGCCTAAATAAATAAATGCATTAAGGCTAAGAGGTGAAGAGCTAAAGTTAAAATATATATATATATATATAAAGCTTGAGCAATGCCCCTAGTCCCTAGTTTGTATAGGGATATCTAAATAAAAGGGACTCGTTCAATAAATTGAACATTTAAAAGAAAAAGGATTGAACGGGTAGTAAAAAATAGGTCGAGGATGGTAACTCAATGTTAATTTCCTCTCACACTAGAGTTAAGCATGAGGTTACACTTTGAGAAAGTGAGGTGATATCCCCTCTCCACTTGTTCTATTGTCCGTGGACTACTAGGTGTAGAGAGATTTCAGAAGTGCAAGGCCCCCTGGGTGGAATCACTTATTAGAATTTTGGGCTTAGTTTCCTTGCCCATATGTGTGGTCTCACCCTATGACTATTACACTCGGTCTCTGATTGTGAAGTGGTATCAATAGTGTCCATTCATATGACATCTACGGAGGTCACTGCTGGTGGAAAGTACCTAAGGAAAATTCATAATCACGGTTTTAGCTCCGAAGGAGGGTGCTCGTCTTCATAAGGGTACTTTCACCTTAGGTGAATGTTGTGAGCAAGTTACCATCATTGTCTCTCGCACCTTCACTAGCTAGTCTCTAGGGACTTGACATCCCCCAAGTGTTGGGGGATGTCCTCACTAAAAACATTTGCTCTGTGGTATTGTGCCTAGTCCTTTTCCTTACTTATCTCTAAATTCCAATGATAGGACTTAGCTTGACCACGCGGGATCCCCTCCCCCCCGCCTTGCCTTGGTTTTCCTAGCCTAAAGAATGGAGTGAATCACATAGGTGATAGGTAGTGATTCACTTAATAGTATCCTTAGGAATTTCCTTTGCAATAAGGTTGGACTCTTCCTTTAGGGAGTGTCTGAGTGATAACAATGCCTTCTTAGGGCCTACAAACCTCTTTTACAATGAGTATCACTACAATTTTATTGGAAAATATTCCTTTCTTTTCTTTTGTCTACAAAGGCAAGTTGAACCTAATGGACTCATCTTACTTCAATGTACATCTAGTCATATGCTTTTCATTTTACTCATCCACTTTACAATAATGGGTTGTTGACTATGGAGCTACCAAAGATATGACCAAACATCGACACTTCCTCCCCAATTACTAACAATAACATAGTGAAGAGAAAGTGATCATTGATGATAACTCAACCCTACCAGTTTCAAGATGTGAAAATGTCATCATTGACATCACTAAGTTTAGAGAAGTCCTTCATGTTTAAATAATTTGACGCAATCTTCTTTGTTTTTACAACATCACTCACACTAACAAAAAGGTTGAATTTTGGCTAGATCAATTGGTTATAAAGAACATAAATGATGGTTTTAAAGTGGTTTCCTCAAGTTACTATGATGAATATGACTCATAGGTATAAGTTAAGGAAGCCTCCTCCTTCCTTGGTATGAAAAGGATTTGTTCTTATAATGGTGGTCAATTCTAGCAACACCAATAATATGATATGGCATCAATGTTTGGGACAATGTACATAACTTTGAGTCTTTGTGACAAATGATTGATCTAGGAATCATCAATGATGTTCCAAAGATTGAACCACCTAGTAGTGCCTATGAAGGATTTATACTAAGGGAACACCATCAATAGTCCTTTCCTAAAAAAATATCAAGGCAAGCCTCAAGTTACCCTCTTGAGTTGGTTCATAGTCACATTTGTGGGACTATGACCAATCCTTTATCTTATGGGATCTAAGTACTTCCTCACTTTCATTTTTCATTTATCTAACTACTTTTGGGAATACACCATTCAATACAAGGATAAAAAAATTGGGAAATTCAAAAAATTTAATTCATTAGTGGAAAACAAAATAGCGAGAAAAATATTGAGTATAGAGAATCAATCATGGAGGAGAATATATCAACGATGATTTCCAAACATTTCTTAAATTTCATGGAATCTCTTGGAAAAGGAAAGTTCTAGGGGAAAATAAAGTAGAATACCAAAAGAATAAAATTATTATGGAAATGACTCAATGTATGCTTCACTCTAAATAAATGGAGCTTCATTTTTGGGGGAAAGCAATAGTTTGTGTAGCCACATCATCAATCAAATGCCTACTCGTGATGTTTCAATTATGAATCCTTATGAAATATGGAATGGAAAAAAACCTTCATTTTCACAACTTAGAAATTTTTGGATAAGTGCATGGGCCCATATTCCTAGAGAAAAGTGAAACAAATTAGAGCCTAAAATTCACCACTATATGATCCTTCTACTCACAAAGTGATTGAACATAGAGATGTTGTCTTTGATGGAGTTATTACTTATGGCTTGTTGAAATATTTTCGGTGGTTTCTTACAAATGATTTGCCAATAGATGATTCTCAACATGTTTCAGTGGATCTCTCTTCTTCGCATCTCAATGATAATCTTACTCTTATGAGTTCTTCCTCGAACACTCCTTGTATAATGACTGGGTAGATTGAGAATAATGGTGAGAACCTTATTGATAATTCATCAAGTTCTCGTATAGAGGTATGTTATTCTATATAGAATTATCCATTCAACATTCCTCTTCTAGTAACTAAGCAGCCCTGTAATGTTGAATACAAACTCTAAACTCTTCCTTCTCTAGCTAGGTCAAGGACTATGCCTAAGTGGCCCATATGCACTCTTAAGGACTATAATTTTTCTTCCATGTGAATAAGAACTACAATTTCGATGGAAGCCTCTTGATCCATGGTTCTTTCTCACCAAGGTGGATGATGATGGAGATCCCACTACTTATGATTAAGATAAATAATTCCCAAATGGATGTCAACCATGTCTACTAAGTATGATGCTCTAATTAGAAATCAAACTTTGGAATTGGTTCCTTTACCTGAGCATAAGAATATTGTTAGTTGTAAATTGGTCTACAAGACCATGTTTAGAGTTGGTATACTAATTGAAAACCATAAATCTTGGCTTGTTGCCAAGGAATTTTCAAATAATAAGGATGTTCACTACACTAAGACTTTTTCTCTAGTTGTTAGGATGGATTCAATTCAGATGATACTCTCTATTGTTGCTTCCCTAAATTGAAAATTTCATCAAATGGGTGTCAAAAGTATCTTTCTTCTTAAGAACCTTCAAGAGGAAATGTATAGGCAGTAGCTAGGAGGATTTGTTTAGAATGGGCCTCAACCTTTGGTTTACAAGCTCAAGAAATCTCTATATGGACTTAAGTAGACACCTCAAACTTGCTATGAGAATATCCACACTTTATTTCTAAATTGTGGCTTCTGTTGTTGTGAGATTGAGAATTATCTATGTATTTTTCATCATGATAGTGAGAAACTCATTTTTGTGATTTATGTTGATGAACTCATTGTCATTGGTCATTCACCATCCACAATTACAAAATTTAAACTACATTTTTAGAACTCTTTTGAGATGACTAATTTGGGCCTAGTCCACTACTTTCATGGTCTCTAGATCCCTTAGTATTCCTATAGGATATTTGTTTCTCAACCCAGTATATTTTGTATATTCTATGATGCTTCAATATGGAGGAATGTAAGTGTGTTATTGCCCACTTGTTTTTGGTATGAAATTTTAGGCAAATTCTCCTTCTCAATTATCCGATGCTACTATCTACTAATATGTAGTAGGAATTCTACTCCACCTTACTCATACTCATCTAGACATCACCTTTGTTCTCAGTGTGTAATCCAAATATATGCAACACCCTCATGATATTTAATGACAAGTTTCCAAATGTTATTTACACTCTATCGAAGGTACCACTCACATGGGCATTCATGATTCGTGATCCAACACTCCCGTCCTTCTTCATGGTTTTTTATAATGTTGACCAAGTTGTTAATGTTGATGGGATATGATCTAATTATAGGTACTTATTCACTCTTGATTCTAGAGCAATTTCTTGGTGTTCCAAGAAGTAGTGTGTTGTAGGTCTCCCTTCCATAGAAATAAAAAATGCTAGTGTTTTTTTCACTACTAAGAACCATGCATGTATGTGGATGGTTCTTGACCAAATGTATCTTCCTCAAGAAACTCCCACCACTCTATTTTGTGGAAATGAAAGAACCATTCAACTTATTCTCAATCTTGTGGATCATTAGAAGAAATATCACATTGATATATGGATGCACTACATTCGATACCTCCATTCTCAAGGATTGTACCAATCGTTTCCCCTTCAATGAATCAACTTACTAACATATTCATCAAATCTTTGCTCAAGGCCAGCTTCACTTGCTTATGGAGTTGTATTGGTGTGAGAGATTTTTCATTAAAATGGGAAATGATGTAATGTCTTATTTTTGTTGCACTTGTTCAGATTAAAGGGGAGTTTTATAATTAAGGGAGTAATATTCACATTTGGCCATGGCCAACATTATTTGTACTTTCACATTATATTTCTAAGTTTGGTTAAGGTCAACCTAGTAAATTCAATGTAATCCCATAATCCCTCCTTGGGGAAAGGGCGCTACCACTTTAATTATATATAAATACACAAATATTATTTACATTTTCACACATTGTGACCATTCATTCATTCTTATACAAGTGATTAAATTAGTAGAAGGGAACCATAAAACATTGTGCTATCTTGTTATTGATTTGATTTAAATTATGTGTATTTTATTTCTCTCTCTAATGCACCTATGCTAGGGTTTATTCTCTCACTAGGGTTGTGCCTCTCTTATCTACCCTAGTTTTGTTTATCCCTTTTTTCATTGCAAAATGTGGGTTGGTTTTGGTTCTGTTTGATTATCTTGCGAACACTTGTGAATCTCAACATAGCATAGGAGGATTAAGACTCTATGTTGTTGGCTACACCTAAGGCTTCAAATGGGCTACCAGTGAAAGATGAAAGTTGTAAATTCTCAAAATATACCTGATTAATATTTGTCCATATGTGGTAGACATGACTTGTAAAGGTGATGTGGATTGTCATTGAAGTGACAAATTAACTGCAAAAGTTGGACAAGAAATTGTAGTGGAGCAAGAAGATTGTCGAAGTTGAGAATTAGCAAGGAGAAAGGCGTTGAATGGATTTTTATGGAAGCATGAGGAATTTATTTTAATAACCTAGCAAGTCTGATATGGAAGCATCAAGAAACAATGGACAAGACCACAAGATGTAGGATACATGGAAGGTTGGAGCACAAGAATTTATGTTAATCATGGGAAAATAGTGACGAGCCACATGGAAAAGGCTGAGGCAAGTTTGATACAATCAAATTTGATCAAAATATAACTACACCACATGAAACCCCAAAAATCCAACGGATCAAGAAAACATGATTATAAATAAAGGAGTACCAGATCAAGAAGAGGTGGAGGAATTTTCCATAATAAAAGTGAAAGGAAGAATATATCCCTCTAAGGGTTTCATGTAGCTACCATGGCCTCTAGCCTAGCAATGAGAGAGATTAGTATGCACATAGAGAGTGAGAAAAATATATATTTTTAATATCCATATGCCATGTATATGAGAGGGATTTTGATAATGGCTCAAAAAGAATGTTGACAAATGCAAATGTTTGTATTCCATGAAGTATGTACTCTTGAATTTTAAGTAAATGGAATTTGACATTGACAATGTTTTTTTATGCCCCAATAAAGTTTTCCACTATCCGATAATAGCTTTTGGTTGTGAATTTAGTTCATGTTACACATTATGTGTATGTTCATGGTTATGATGGCTAAGTAACCCAAGATATAGATAATGTCTACAAATAGTCCTAATTTTTTGATGATGATGATGATGATGATAATGTGATGTTGTTGATTCATTTGATCTATGAAATATTAGGATCATGTATGCTTATGCATGCCAAATATTGTCATGAACGATGTGCAATTGACCACTAGTTGTAATAGTGGTTGTAAACTAGTCAATGTTGGTTATAAGATGGAATTGAGAATTGGAAGGTGGAAGATTCAAGGATGTAGATGAATGCTATGAACAATCATATTGAAGAACTCTCATGGTATATTGATGTGTGTACATGAGACTAGAGAATCATGTGTAAATAATAATGATGTTGTGTAATGAACTTTCTAAGTAGTATGTCATGAGATGAGGCGATGCCTACAAGAGATGTGTGTGTGTGTTATGAACTCAATACTTGAGATAATTTGATAAACAAACATGCAAAATATTTACACTAAATATGAGCATGGAGAATAGTGCCCAAAATGATAATAATGATGAGTTACACAATAACTCATTATTCATTAGGAGAACCACTCCCAAATAACTCAAGTATATCAACATGTCCAAATCACAAGTCTATGTATATAATAATGACTATATTGACCTATATATGCATATTCTCACCCACTACACATCTAGTCCCTATTGTTCTAAACTCTATTACATATACATTTAACCTCGTATATACCCTCATTAGAGTCATAACATAGTACCCCCCTTCAAAAATATTTGTGTACAAAGATTTGTAGCTAAGGGTTTTAAGTGTGATGAATCCAAGTAATAGGATTTCTTTATATTATTTCTCTTTTGCGACAACTGATGATTATCCATACATCCATATTTAATTATTTTCGTTGTTATCCTTCATAGTTTGTTGTAGCATAATTTCTTATCCTTTGATTATAAGTTGTTGTAACTTCTCCAATTTGTTGTAATTCTTGGTCTCCAAAAATATTCTAACACATAATGGCTCCTTGCCATGTCATATGCCATTAATATCATTGATTCTATTATATTCCTCCTTGGTAACAATGATTTTCATCTTCTTGTTTTTTCCACCTTTCTCGGTAACGAGGGTGTATATATGGTTCCACCTTTAATGATTTTTCTTTGACTTCCACACCCTTATTATCAATCTTATTTTATTGTACAATCACATATTCCAATTGTTGTGCTTGATCTTCAATAACTCTTATTTTTGGGATACTAACATTGTATTTAACCATTACATCCTCAATGTGGATTTCAATTTCTTCAAGTATTTTCTAGTCACCTTCTTATATATTATCTTCCTTCTCATTTGAAGTTGAAGATTAATGTTACATTGACTTTCTTCATTCTTATTCAATTCTTTCTTGTATTTTTTATTTCATTTCATCTGTATTTATGGATTGTATTTATGGATTCTTCAACCATCTTACCAATTTCCCCTTCAACTATTTTGGTAAGTCTCTTAATTTAAGATCTTTGATTTCTCCTAATTTTGGCAATGTTTTTTTTAATCTCTTAAACCTGATAGGTAGTATCTGATTATGGTTTGTAAATATTTTGATTTCCTCATATTTCATTTTCAACTCTTCCTTCAACATCATTGTCCTCCTTGCATTTGCTCATATTTCCTTGTTTTCGATTCTTAGCCTCCTTCATTAAGGGTTTGCATCTTGGAAAAATTGTCACACTTATTTATAATATCCTCTTTTTATTCCTTTTATTCATCTTTGATTTTCCACATATCATCTAATACTATTACCACTATCCAATTATTTGAGAAGACATTTTCAAATTCCTTTGAAGTGTAGTTCCATTTGACAGATTTATCAATACTAGTACATCATTCATGTGCTTCACCAAGGAGAGTGAAACTGTTAATTGAATCAATTTTCCCATTCTCCTTTTCAATAATCAATCATTCCCTAAATTCAATACCTTTTTTTGTGTTGAGTAAAAATTGGTATTGTCATCACTTCTTTCCTTGAATACTTGGGGTTTATTCAAATCTCTTAACTTCCAACTTCACTATATTCCACATATTTATCTCAAATTTTAAAAATCGTGTTATCAATATATTCTTATAGATTTCTCTTTCCAATGGATTTTGAATCACCTGAATCGTACCTTCCATTCAAAAGTTATATCAATTTTAAGTTAACATACATTTTAAGCCCTTATTTGAGCCCTGTTTTGCAAGTCTACCCTGTAACTTATATTCATACAAAATTCATGTGCTAATAAATCTAAAATTTTGGCATATATTAGCATAATATGTATTCTTTCCAATTCCATGTGTCCCACTCAAATTGGACTCTCAAATAAAAATTTGTCATATTTGCCTACCATTAATGTTTTTAACCCTTATCTAGAGAGTGAAGTTGTATGAATCGTATCTTTATCAATTTCACACTAATAACTGATATTTTTGGTGTCATGATATCCTATTGTTTCTTATTTCCATTGTCATTGATTTCACTTCATTTAGACATCTAAATATCAATATATTCTCATTGTAGTGAACCTTACTACATTAACCAAGTTTCAAGACTAAACAAAAGAAATGACTTGTATGGACTGCCAATTTGAGAGTATTGTACCCTTAATGATAAAACTTGGACCAATCATAATTATTTTTTCCTCATTCCAACCCCTCAATTCTCTCTCTATTTCAAGTTACCTAAAAAAATTATAGATAAACTATACAAAGTGTTGTTTTTAAGGTGACAACAAAGACTCAACTACTTTAGTTCCAAATGCTATGAACACAATAATTAAAATAGAATAATAAATCAGCATACATACAATGCACACCATATATGGACATGGATCACAACCCCCGAAGTGATAATAGTGATGAGTTACATAACAATTCCTTATATATTAGGAGAATGACTTCCAAAGAACTCAAGTAAATGCATATATACAAATCATAAGTCCATATATATATATAATACGGCTATCTTAACCTCTATGCATACATATTCTCACTCATTGTACATGTAGATATCCTATTAGGCTTACCCCTATTACATATACATTTAACACAATATATACTCCCATTAGGGTCATAATAATGTGCATGAGGTTCTCTTGTAATATGAACTATATTGTGCATAAATGATGATGTTTGTATAGTTTTTAGCAAGAGGATCCAATTGTACTATGGCACCATGAAGATTTGCACTTTTTTCATGTGTGCATGCATGTATTATAGAGGTAGAAGATGTGATTTATATCTAGAGAAGTGGCGGAGGATGGCTCTAAGGATTTTAAGAGATGGAGGAGGTAGTCAAAAAACTTTTACATGCTTCATATTCTAGCAAGGGGATTTTGATGGAGGAGCATTGAACACCAATCATGGATAACCCAAGAAAATCTAACAAACACAAAGAATGCAGAAATTGAGAAATGGGCAATGAGTGCAAAGAAAAATTGATGAAAATATTTCTAACAAATTTGGGAAACCAACAAATATCAAATCTTGCATGGGTATGGAAAGAAATAAATGCACCATTGATAGATATAACGAAATTGATGGGAACATTAAGAGAATTTGGAACGAGACCTCATGACAAATATTGTGGCATCTCGACCTAGTACTCTGAGCCATGGGATGGTTAGCCACGATTAGGAATTTCAAATTTCATCCCATAGAGGTCATATACCCACAAGATCAACTAAATAAGCCTCCAAGGAAGGACCAAAGTTAAATAAACTGCATGCAAAATGAAAATAACAAGAATGCCATAGAATATGTCAGCATGGACTAACAAATGTCATGGCATGCTAGTGCCCATATCCATAATTATGCACACACACACACACACACACACACACACACACACACACATCATGAAATAGCATACATTTCTATGAAAAAATAACATAAATTTTGCATACTCATAAACAACAATAAGAAACTTACATTTTAACTAAAGTAAGTCCAATAAACTAGTTACATAAGAGCAATTTTTTACTCAACCATAGTTATCCGGTGCAAATTTCAACCCCAATGTAGGTTATAAGGCCACCAGGGGCAAGCAACCAAGCTAAATGCTTCTACCTCTCTAAGCCTAACCCACCAACACTCATGCTCAACCAATCTTCTCACTATAGATCATTGCAATAATCTCATCCATCCATCAAATCGCCAAGGAACTCCCTTCCACTCCCCACACCACAAAGAAATATATTCCCTTTCTTTGCTCAATAATCCCTTAGGGATATATTTCCCTCCAAAGATTTTCTATGTGGTAAAAAAGAGCCCAATCTATTGTATGATTTCATATAATTACCTACATGAATAATAGTTGGATCTCAAGTATCCAAAAAACAACAAATGCATGGTTAGTGATGGATTCCTCACTTGCATGGCCTCTATATTCACCTATAGCCATCTATATTTCATCATGAGTCTATAATTTCCTCTTCATGGTGCTAATTTGGTCGATTTCTGGACTAGTTAATGGTTGGAAATGGCGAATAATGCATGAGCAATGTAGATATTGAATGTGAGAATCATGGAATGAATTCTAGAGTGAATGGAAATGAGAGGATTGGAGGAAATGATGGTTGACATTGCTTCTGATAGGAGGAAAGTAGGACTCTTACACTTCCCATGATGAATGTGCTCAACCCATGCTTATATAAATACATGAGAGTACCTCCCCACCAACCTCTTACATGCATTCAGTAATTAGTTTGATAAGTCAAAGGAGTTGAATGGATTTATTTAAGGTGTGTGCTGAAAAAGAAATGATTTATAAGGTTGACACTTTGGTAATGGAGGATTTATTTTCCCCATATTCTCATTTTCCTCTTTCTCTCTAATGGAATCATAGCCCCTCTTTCACTCTTCACAACCATCTTGGACCATTATATATTATCTCCCAACATTATTTTTTGCATAGCTTGAATTTACCATGGAAATCCTACCACATTGTCCATATAAGTTTATTTATATCATACATGCACAACCATTTTCTAATCAAGCCTTATTCTTGAGCTTCACATCAGGAATCCATACTAACATATTTACATCACTTACAAATGGAATCATTTTTTGACTCCCATTATTAAAAACTTGAATTTACAATATATGCATAATCTAATCCAATACATTACAACAGTCAAAATTTGGGTGTTACATTCCCTTCTCCCTTGGAGTAGCACTGGCCTTGGTGTTGTGTTTCTCAAGATCATAAAAATGGGTATCTGTCCTTCATTGCATCATCTAAGTCCTAATTAGTTTCATCAAGACCAAATTTCTTCTATTTCACCTTTACATGTTTGTTGGCTTGGTTCTAGAGCAATGTTAGTTTCTTGTTGAGGATGTGTAGTAGCTTTGTTTGGAACTCTCCCTCTAGTTCCACCTAGATCACATCCCAATCAGTCACATGGTTAGGATCATGTACTCATTTATTAAGCGAAGAAATATGGAAAACATCATGAGCTTTAGTGTTCGCAGGAAATGCATGTCTATATGCAACTAGCCCTATCCTATCAAGCACTTCAAATGGCTTACAATATCTAGGTTCCAACTTTGCACAACTTCCAAACTTTAAGGAACTCTTCCTTGGCCTCACTTGGAGGAAAACATGATCCCCAATGTGAAATTCCATATGCACTCTATTATTATTTTCATATATTTTTTGCCTATCTTGGGCTACCTTCAAATTTTGCTTGCTTTTAGCAATTTATTGCTCCATTTCCTTGAGCATGTATGGCCCAAGAACAATTTTGTTTACTAGGTTATTTCAACTCATTGGTGTTCTACATATTTTTCCATACAAAACCTCAAATGGGCTAGTTTTCTATGATGCTTGATGCCCATTGTTATATGCAAACTCTACCAAGTGTAGATAATCTTCCCACTTGGATAGCTTATCCATCACATAAATGCAAAGTATGTCTCAAAATTACTTGATTCACTTTTTTAGCATGTCCATCATGATCTATGAATTGTAGGTAATATTAAAATTCAAATCAATACCCAAGTCTTCAAAAAGGTTGCTCTTCCAAAATTTAGATGTAAACATTTTATCCCTGTTAGATACACTTACTTTAGGTAACCCATGCAATCTAAATATTCCCCTCGTAAATATTTTTGTAATATCATTAGTTTTATGAGTGGAATTAACAAGTGAAAAATATGCTACTTTGGAAACTTGTCTACCATAACCATAATAGAATCATTTTTTCTTGATGTAGTTGGTAACCCGATAACAAAATCCATAGTTATTACCTCCCATTTCCATTCTAGAATTGGAAAAGGCTGCAATAAATCTATTAAGTGTTGATGTGCATCCTTAACTTTCTAACATTCCATACATCTGGAGATGTATTMAACAACATCTTTGTTCGTTCTAGGTGTTATCACTCCAAAAGTCACCCTAGACTRTAATCAGGTGAGCTTGGTAACATCAAAAGATTTGTAAATGTAAATGAGTTTTTTAGAAGGTCAAATGGACAAGACTCAAGATGATAATGTTCTAACTCAGAAATTTGGGCTAGCATGCACAAGCAAATGAGGTCTTGATTAGCTTCAGTCAGTTGTTTAAGGATAAATATGAATAGAGGGAAGACTTGGTGAGAAGAATGAACAAGTTTGCTATAAGCATCAAGCCTTCTAGCATCTAGGTGAAGAAAAAGATTAGTCACAAGATCCTCTTGAAACTAAACTTTAAAACCCTGAAAACATTTGCAGTAGCATCATAATCTAACATCCATTATAATACAGCTATAATATCTCACAAGGATCCTCCATTAATGACCATTCAGAGTAAGAAGAAATAAGAAAATGAGGAGAAGTTGACTTCCATTAATCAAAAATTCTCAGGTCCAGTACAAAAACAGAGAACAGTTTACTCAGTCTAAGAAAATTACAATTTGGTAGCCTCGGCTCAACCATTTGAGCCCCCTTTCCTCGTTTAGATCATGGATTTATAACAGAAAGGAAAAGCAACAGTTGGAGGTGCGTGTTGGCCTTCCTCACATCGGATTGTTCTAGAAACGTCTATCCATCTAACACCTGTGCTAACATTTATTCAAAAAACTTCTTAAAAAAAGGAAAAATGTTGGCAACCAATCCAACACGATTTAAAAGACATAGTTTTCCTTGATGTGCATTCCTTTACATTGCCAAATGTCCTTCAGTGGTAAAATGTTGTCATTATGATGCCACATATAATCCTTTCTCCTCTCCATGTCATTGGTCACTCACAAGGATGATAAATCAAACTCCCTTCGTATCCTCTGTGCAAACTCCAGTCTCTGCGAAAATTTAGGTAGCGAATTTAGGTTGCGCCACTCTGGTGTATTTCTGTGCAAATTCGTCTCTGTAGGAAATTCGGTAGCAAATTTAGGTAGTGCATTTTGGAATCCACAATGCCCAAGAGAAAACGCATCGCCCAAGAGAAATCGCAGCACCCAAGAGATTTGGCAGCACCCAGGAAAATTGGAAGCGCACTCCGCTATGCACATCCATGCATGAAAATGGTGGAACGGGCAAGAAATGGGGAACATAATCATATATATCATGGCTACATTTAGTTCTTCAAAACCTATAGAATATTTAAACAACACTGCATTGACATCTCATCATGGCACCTGTGCATGCATCCTGCAAATCAGGCATTTGCAATTTCACTGAGCACCGAACAAATGGAATGTTCACTTAATTTATGGCTTGACTGTCGACTAGTGGCTTAGCTCGTAGCTTGAGATTGTGGTTTGACTCATGGCTTGGTCTTAGTATAGATTTGACTTGTAAGATAATACATAGTGTGATCTAGGTTTAAGCCACTTTAAAGCACACACCACATCTTCTATCAAAGTCAATAAACTCATTTATTGAAAAGGYAACTAAAATAAAACCATGGGGAAATCAACAAAATAAAGATTTAGGAAAAACTACTAAAAGTTGGTTTTTGGTTATGCAGGTTAAAAAKACAAAGGCCATAAGTGTTTGGAGAAAAATATTTWTGAATTAAGACTCTCCCTAACTCAATGRGGAAATTGGAATTTACGAACTAGGGCAAATGAGCAAAAATATTTCAAAAGTTTAGCACAAGGATGCTAAAGACACTTAAAATTTCCATAAAAATTGAGTGCTAACACTAGGCCAAAAGTGTTTCTTTCTTGTTGTAGTAATCATTTTCCAATAGCCTGGATGTCTATAATATGGTATCTTATATATTTTTTCCATGATAATTCTTCTCAACTCTAAAGCATTGGGATTATACATTCTATTTTTATAAATAACAACCCCATCCTCATTTAGTTGATAATCTTTGTATTTATTTCATAATTTCTATTGTTTCAATCCACATTTCACTTGAATGTAGTGTTCATGTTTAGCAAGGGAGTCAACAACTCTCTTATTCAAATCTGATTTGCAAATGCTAATTGTTGTCACATGCATTTTCAAAATTTGAGTGCATCAAAAACTTTAGTTTCCTTTTCTTTTATGTGCTTGATCTCAAAATCAAACTCACAAAGAATATCCAACCATATAACTTTTCTGGCATTTAGATTTCGTTGCTCAAATAAATACTTCAAGCCATTATGATTAGTTCTAAGCTCAAATCTCTTTCCCATTAAATAGTGCATCTACATTCTCAAAGCATGCACTATTGTAGCAAGTTCCAAATGGTCAGTAGCATAGTTTTTCTTGTGTTATTTCAATTTTTATGATTCATAACATATTAAATGATTATTTCGTATGAGAACTCTACCAAGTTCCTTAATGCATGCATAACTTCATACAACAAAATATTTGTTCAATTTTCAAAACTTAGGCATGAGTGAGAATCTTTTTCAATGGTTGAAATCTCTCCTCGTATTCTTATGTCCATTCAAACTTATCACCTTATTCTACAAAGAAGAAATTGGGTGTGTAATTTTTGAAAATGTCTCAATGAATCTTCTATACTAACCAACAAGACCCATGGAATATCTCACTTCTATTACATTCTTTGGAGCGGGCCAATTCATTATGGCCTCAATATTATATAGATCCATAGATATTCCTTCTTTTGAAATAATGTGACCCAAATCATCAATTTGTTTCTAATAAAAATCACATTTGCTTAGTTTTGCATACAACTTGTGCTCTCTTGGCACTTGCAAAAATATTCTCAAGCGATTCTCGTGCTCTTCTTCATTCTTAGAATAAATCAATTTATCATCTAGAAAAACAAGCACAAACTTATCCAAGTACTAGCTAAAAACATTGTTCATAAGATACATGAATGTATTTGGTGCATTGGTGAGACCAAATGCACCGCCACAAATTTATAATGGCCATACCTTGTTCTAAAGGTTTTCAACTGAATGTTGTCTTCTTTAATTCTAACTTGATGATAACTAGAGCTCAAATAAATCTTTGAAAATACTTTTTCCCCTCTCATTTGGTCAAACAAGTCATTAATCCAAGGCAATGGATACTTTTTCATCACTATGATTGTATTCAATTGCCTATAATCAGTACATATCTTAAGAGTTCCATCCTCCTTTTTCACAAATAACATTGGTGCTCCCCATGGAAAAACACTTGATTGAATATATATATATATATATATATATATATATATATATATATATATATATATATATTCTAGCAACTCTTGCAATTGTATTTTCAGCTCCAATAGCTTTGGGGTATGCATTCTATAAGGAACCTTAGACACTAGTGTAGATCCAGGTACAAGATCAATAGAGAAATCAATATCTATGTTTTCAAGTAGTTTGGGTACCTCATTAGGGAATACATCACTGAATTCTTGCAAGATATGATAGTATTCAAGTTTTGGATCTTTATCCTATGCTAATTCCAAAACATGGGTTGCATACAACTAGCATCCCTTTCTAAAACACTTATTGAACTACAAGTCTGAAATATTCCTAACAGAGACTGCTTTAGGAATGCCTCTTACTATCCTTGAGTTTCCATCTTCATCAATGCAATCAAAATTCTTGTTGTAGTAATCAATTTTAACTCAATGTGCTTCTAGCAAGTCCATACCAATCGGGACATCATAGGAACCAAGTGGAAAAGTATTCAAGTTTATCGATGTAAAGAGTCAATTTATCTATATTGGACATCTCTTCACTAGTTCACTAACCTTTCTTTTGGTTCTAGTGGCTATCTAGACTAACCATGACTTAGTATGCTTGAACTTCTCAAGGGAAAAAGTGTCAAAAACTTTAGGAGTAACATATTTACGACTAGATTCCAATCAATTAAAATGGAATTAACTTTCTTAGCAATATTACCTTCAACTTCAACCATAGATTATTGGTTATCTTCTTAGTGTTCTTCTAATGCGGCATAGATCCTAGGAATAGTCTTACTACATCATCAACAATTGCAACCTCCTTAATGTTATGAAAATTCCTAACATTCTCCTTTGATGTAGACGATGTTTGAGCAAATTATCTTCTCCACATCCCCAACATTCAAAATAGGCTCCATTGGCCTCTTTCCTACTACTCAATTGGATTAGCCCCACTTTGTGCTAGTGGATTCTACCTATTTTTATAATACAGAGGCTTGAAAAAAATTTTGGTCTAGTTTGGCTTCTCCTTCTTCCTTTCCTTCCATGTCTCATGGAGTTATAGATTATTTTTACTATGATCATAACATTAATTATCCTTTCTAATGGGTTCATCCATAGTTTGAGGCTCATCAAACTCAATTGTGTCTCTACAATATTGATGCAATCCACTTAAGAAACATTGGATATTTACCTTATCATCCTTGGTGTTGGGGATTGGGTGTAACCTAGTATGAAACAAATAACAGAATCTGCAGATAATTGAAAATAAGTAACTTCAGAAAAGATTAGTGGTGTCTAAAGACACCATTACAACACTTAAGCACGGTGCATTGTGATCAAAACATCACAATGCATATTGGACATATTGTCTTTCATTACAAAACATTGTTATATATATGATAATGACCCATCGGGTACTTTATTTATAGCCTCGAGATCTAACCAAATTCCTTGAAATTGGGAAGATATTTTCCACATACAACCATCAATGATTGGATTTGACTCCATCAAATCCATG
>SNQJ01S0117510.1:9495-27686 GCA_010110895.2 Picea sitchensis
GAGAAAAAAACCTGTCTCTGAACAACACTCAGAGTTCTAAACATAGTTTTTTCAAAATGGTTTTAACAATTTTCTCTCCAGATAATCAAAATAAACTAGTAACTCTCCTCAATCTACGATACATGAACAACACTATATGCTCCTCCATAAATAATAAACTCAAAAAAAGTGTGATGGAACTATTCAGAGTGCTTGCTATCCTTGAGCTCTTGAGTATGCCATTTCCCATTCTCCAGCTCTAGACCAGCCTTTGAAAGTCCATCCACTTCTCCATTTTTCCCCTGTAGATGTCATTATAAATGATTGAGTTAAAAACAAAATTGAACACTTGATTCTCATAAGAATTTCCCTAGAGATGTATTAATAAAAAACAATTAATAACTATTATGTGAAAGAAACACAGTGAAAAAAATAATACCTTCTCTTGCCAAAATAAATAAGTAGGAAAATTCAAAATTAGTTCTAAAATATAGCGATCACAACTAAGATCAGAAGAGTCTTTCCTAATGTATAGTTGGAGAATATTCACCTTGTGTCATGTTCCTCGAATTTATAATGTATTGGGATGAACACAATTTTTTCACATGATGTTCTTCTCTCGTCTTTTACCAACCTTCCCAAAGGAAATCATTAATAAGTAAGAAACTATTTATAAAATGAAGAAACATAAATAAACTATAAAATTATCACCCTTCTTCCATTGTGAGTAAATTCCAAGTCTTTCGTCAGGGCTTGATTCCTCTTTGAATTCACAATGTCTTCTAACTTCAAACAAAGTCCATTTTTCTTTCATGGAGAGTGTTTTAAAATGGGCACCATCCTTCAAAACATCAATGCATATCAGAGGAGAATGGGTGACATCATTGTTTTCTTGTTTCATTGACATCCAAATCCATTCCATCTTACCCCTTATCTTCTTAAAATGTTTAAACTTAAAAGAGACATAGAGAGTTTGTCTCGGTATTGAATATCTACAAGTTAAAGAGGTTGAAAAAATAGTTAGAAAGTGATGTAAAACTTTATGAAAATCAAAGAAAAGGAAAAATCATAATTGTAAAACATTACCTAAAACGAACTGTCTTTACACTCAACACACATCTTATTTTGTCTCCATTCACAAGATGTAATGTTGTATTCCATCCAAACTAAAATAAGTTACATAATAACATGTTAAAGGGGTTTGTGAAAGAAACCGTCTTTTTAGTCATTCAAATTGAGTCTTATTCCTTGAAAACTTAGAAAAAACAAAAAATGGTAAGTGTGCATACGAAAATGATAACATGCAAATCCCTTCTCCCGCATACCAGATTGAATTTCAAGAACTAATTTGGAATGTATGCAATCAATTAATGGTGGATTAGAATTTGGTAAGTCAAATTTATGAAGTGTGGGTAACTTGGCTTCTTCAATTCGTCCTACCCTTTTACCAGTTGGAAGAAAGTAATTGTAATTATAAAACAAGACCCCTTCTTCCCTCAATGATGTGGAATTCTTTTCCTCATAGAGTATCTCTCCTATTTGTGAATGAAAAACATGTAAAATAATGGTAATACTCTCCAAGGGTTGTCATTCTTCAAAATAAGAAATGCACAAACCTAGACAAAAATATATATAAACCACATTAAGAATGCATTTAATATAGGGAATTCATATTTTAATACTTGTATATGAAATTAGAAAAAGTATTCAATGCTTATAAAATGACGAGCCCTTACAATTTAGTCCAATTTGAGGAAATATATCTTGGTTGGCAATAGACTCTTTGAGAATTTCCCTGCGCTCATACACGTAAGCTATGAGAACCTTCTCCACCTTTTCACCGTGTTGTCTCCTCTTAAATGTCCTTACTACACCTTTCCAATGGGTTTTTAAATCATGCAGTCTTCTTTTCTTTGCCCAAATTCGATTCCTTGATGGATGCAATGTAACCCAAGATCCAATGGACACATTTAATTCGATCCAATTATACATGTCATCGTTTATATTCTCAACTATAATATTTTCCAACTTTCCTGGATATCTACGAGTGCCCATTTCACTGCAAGAAAGATACAAAGGATCCATAGGAAAAATTTAACAAGAAATTCAATTCAACAACATAGCAGAGTAACGAAAGTGGAATTCCTATATGTCATGATGTTTAATATATTTCTTCTTTTAAGCACTGGTAATGAAAATTCAGAGAATATTTTTGTCCATGTTCAAGTGCCAACTAATTGTGTGTTTATTATGTACATTGTTGAATATCAACCAAAATGTCTATGACCAACTTAATTTGACCTCCTCAAAAATATGGTTATCCAAGAAATATATAAGGATTAACATGGTGCTAGGGGGTTTCAGGAAAATCTCCACTCATGTGCCACCACCTCTGTAATCTCTGTGTTTTTTCCTATTTCACATTGGAAGCTCTCATAGACCAATGGTGGAATGATAAAAATTGTGACAAAGTGTTTATGCTCATTTTTAGACATAGTGATTGCATATTAGATATGATAGTCTGAGAAAATTCACCAAATTGAAAGGCTTTGGTGGTTGCACAACTTGTGCCCCAATAACATAATCCAACACACATCAATAAATTTAATACTAACATATTACAACAATCTCTATAAGGGATGCACCAGAATATTGATTTATGTGGTTTTCAACATGCGTATAAAATTGTCTTAAAACTGTAGACCCCATTATTACAAAAAAAATGGAAATTTTATATGATATTTCCTTGCACTCAGTGTTCAGTAGTAGGCTCCATGTTGTGACCCTTATCATAGAGGGTCAAGGAATGGAATTGTAACATAGTATCTCTCCATCCTTTGTTTTTAAAAAGAAAGAAAATTGCATTTTCAATTCAACATGAGAATGAAAAGGACATTATTCATGTGTCGAAGGCACTATATATGGAAGAAGTGAAATAACTAAAAGAACTTATCCATTTTCTAATATTTACCAGGCCAAAAATAGCCACGAGACCTCAAAATTTTTAAATCAGTCACTTAGTAAATTGCATCAAACTACATTGTAGCAGCGCTAAAATCAATATATTCCTATCAGTTCGAAATATATAAATATTTCAGACCTCGAAAAAATATATAACACACAACTATGGAAATATAAATAAGAAGGAAGTTTGGGGTTATCTATGAGGGTGGGTAAACACTTACCCTCTCATGGATATATTGTGAAAGGATTGAATAAGTTCAACAACTATAAATCACGCTAAATATGAAGAAAATAAGATCCATCATACGTTTTCCCTTTCCTTTGAATTGGAAGGAACTCGTATTTTTTGGTTCAATGATGAATTGTTCTCTAAACAAGCACAAGTGTAGATAGGTATTTCACCTCCCTCCCAATTGACCTCCTCTAAGGTGAAAATGCTTTGAATATATCTGTATTGATTCTACTTCCAACTGGATTCACCAAGAGTCATTCCAACTTTGTGTTGATTTTTGGACAATATCGGGAAGACATTCTCTTAGAATAATAATTAATAATATAATTATTGATTATTAAATATCATATATAATAAGTAAATGACAATAATAAATATTTATTGATTATTCAAAGGACACATCCTTTCATGGATGGTCACCATATGTTCCCTATATATGGAACACTCAACATTTTAATAATATATCGATCATATCTCATATGAAGAAAAACCAACATGGTATGAGAGTAGGACTAGGTTGACTCCCTCGTGAGAGGACCCAGGTAAATATGAATTGTGAACCCATACTTTCTCATCTCATGGATCACGAACTTATCACGATTGTATTGCTGCATTACATTAGCAACCATGGCCATGTTCCTCGTGCCTTGTGTGACGACTGGATAGTGGAAATATCCGGTTTGGTGAAGAGGCCAAAGAAGTTCACCATGTCTGAGCTCGTGAAGGCGTTTCCACCTCGGGAGCTTCCAGTCACAATGGTGTCCGCGGGGAATCGGGGCAAGGAACTGAATCTAGTGAAACAAACTATTAGATTCAGTTGGGGAGCAGGCGAGATTTCCACCTTCGTTTGGCATGGGGTTCAACTGTGCGACGTGCTCAAGAAATGTGGGATGATATCTAAGAAGAAAGGGACCCTCTACGTCTGCTTTGATGGATCCGAAAACCTTCCCGGGGGGTTATATTATGGGACGCGTATTCATGTTGAAATTGCAAAGGATCCCACACATGATGTCATATTGGCTTACATGCAGAATGGAGAACTTCTACATCCAGGCCATAGTTTCTCGGTGAGAATGATTGTCCCTAGATTCATCGGAGGACGCATCATCAAATGGATAAAGGGAATACAGATTACATCACAAGATTTCAAAGGAAACTACAATTACCATGATAACTGCTTTCTACCCTTCGATGTTGATGCTGAAAAGGATATTGTAGAAGGGTGGTTTGCATTTAACCAAGTCGACTTTGGGTGGGGTGATCTCCTCATTGCTTGCCCAAGTAATTGGCTCAAATTTTTTTGATTCCCAATTGCATTTATGCTTCCCTAGATACCAAGAGAGAAGTAATGATGGTCTTCTAAAACCTTGACAATGAACATGTTTCATGAATAATGGACCTGTCTTCCTACGTATGGACAGTGAATTCAACAAGGCTATCTTCGGACGTAAGTGAGTTCAACAAGGCTTATAGTAGAATCTGGGTTGAATCTGGGTGTTGTCAGTGCATAAAATTCAGATATTGATGGAATGAAAAACATAAATAAAATAAGGTTGACATTGACCAATCAATACACATATAACTAAACAAAACTTTTCGGGTTTTTGAAGTACCTATGAGACAAGTCAGTTCAGATTTGTGTATGTGGGACATTCATTGTCCAAAGAACGATGAAAAATTTCATAAATCATTTCATTATTGAGGAGAATGGCCACATCGGTGTGTTCCAGGAGAGAGTGGAGTAGCCAGTTCCATAGAGAGCAGTCCCAGAGCAGGGAAATTGATGATAGAGTAGAGAATCTACTCTTAGTATTAGCACTTAGCAGTTACAGAGTCCCAAAGGGAGTAGTTGAAAAATCACAGAGGGAGTAGCTGCAGAGAGAGTGGAGGACCTACTCTCAAAGAAAAGAGCCAAATAGTGCTTTATAGTAAGCACTCTAATCCATCTTGTGATTTAAGAAGACTAATTTGTAGCAGAGCAAGTGTACCAATGTGGTACAATTGGACATGTCTCAAAAAATGAAGAAACACTACGGAGATATACAGTTCTGACTAGGCAGAGAGTGCAGATGACATAAATCACACTAGAGGGTGTTGCCTCAGCTTGAGATCAGTCAGTATTCATGGAAGAAAACTTATATAACACTCAGTACTACCGAGGTAGAATATATTGTATCCAATTACGCAAGTCATGGAAGCAGTGAGGCTTGAGAGGCTTCTCGCAGGATTTCGTCTGAGACATGGTGCATATGGAGCAGCTAGGCTTCAACACACAGACGAGCAATATGGTGTAGAATTCATCCTGACGTGCCTCAGATGGTTATATGAATTAACCAAGACATTGGGTTCACAAGTAAACCTTGATATGTCTTGTGAAACATTGAGTCCATGAGGGAACCTTGATATGTATTAGACATTGGTTTCATGAGGAAACCTTTATATGTCAAATAAGGTCCAAGATAAAATTCCATTTCAAAGGGAGACAGTTGAGCCAATTGATCCCATTGATCCTGTAGCTCCAGTTAATGTTTCCAGAGATATTGCAGTAGGTCAGAAGATACTTGCATGGGATCGTCAGACTTTGAAGGAGGAAGAAGGACATGCAACTCCTCATGGTACCTTCTGAGAGAGAAATAGACCTTATATATATTCATGCTATGCCACAACTATGAGCCACATCATTCATTTTGAGCCTTCCTATTATGAGGAGGCAACTAGTCATCCAGTATGGAGAGATGTCATGATGAAGGAGTATCAATCCATCATGAAGAATGATGTTTGGGATATTGTTCTGAGACCCGAGGTGAAGCCTGTAGTGACTTCCAAATAGATCTACAAGATCAAACACACAGTGGACGAGAGCATCGAGAGGCACAAAACGATATCTGTTGCTAGAGGATTCTCTCAAGTGGAGGGAATATATTATGAGGAGACACTTTCTCTTATTGCTCGATACACTTCTATTCGGATGGTTATTTCCCCTACAACATCCATGGGTTAGAGAGTACATCAGATGGATGTAAATACAACCTTTCTCAATGGAGAGATTGAGGAATAAGTATACATCGCGAAACCAGATGGTTTCGTGATACATGAGAAGGAATCTCATGTGTGAAGGTTGAAGATGGCCTTGTATGGAATCAAGAAACCACCTCTAGCTTGCAATGCAAGGATTGCTGGACACTTGATGATTTTTGGGCTTCAACCAAAGTGTTGTCGATCCCAACATGTACTACAAGACTGTTAATGGTGAGTCCTTGATTTTGGTCCTCTACGTTGATGATTTATTCCTCGCCGATATAGATAGCCTTATTGTTGAATGCAAGTATGAATTGGCCTCTAAGTTTGAGATGAAGAACCTTGGTATGATGCACTACTTCTTGGGACTAGAGGTGTGGCATAGAACTAATGATATATTCCTGAGTCAGGGGAAGTACATAGTTTAGATATTGAACTTGAAGCTCATGGCTACACCAATGATGACGAATCTGAAGAAAGTAAGTGTGTCTTCTTCCAATTTTGAAGAAATTGATCTGAATCTATACATAAAACTAATTGGATAATTGATGTATCTGGTTAACACTAGACCAAATATTTGTTATGCAGTAGCTGCACTTAGCTAGTTTATAATTCAGTTGAGATAGACACACAAGATTGCTGCAAAGCATGTGTTGAGATAATTGCGAGGCAAAGTTGGACATGGTATGAGCTATACTTCCAATATTGATATGATATGGTAGGAATATATTGACTCTAATTGGGAAGGGAGCACAGTGGACAGAAAGAACACTTTTGGGTGTTGCTTCACTTTGGGATCTTCCATGGTTTCCTGGTGTAGTAGGAAACTAACTTCTGTGGATTTGAGAACAACAGAAGTAGAGTACATTGCATTAAGTATGAAAGTTTGTGAAGCAGTATATCTTCGCAAGATCCTTGCAGATTTATACAAACATGTGCTGGATTCCACCATTATTCATTGTGGTAACCAAAGTTGTGTGAAGATCTCTGATAATCCAGTGTTTCATGACAAATCGAACCACATTGAGATCAAGTACCATTACATTCGAGACATGATGTAGAGGAAGGAAGTATTGGTGCAGTACCTTCCTACAAATGAGCAGGTTGTTGATGTTCTTACCAAACCAGGATGAAGTTCAAGTACTTCTGTGACAGACTTGGCATGGAAAAGAATGGCTCCCTCACTAAGAGGGAGTGTTGATGTTTGCATCTTCCTGATACATTCTCCAGATCATACTCCTCTATGACTGATTTGAGTTGATCTGTGATGAAACTTATCTGAGAAGGGATAAGTGGGGAACTTATCTGAGAAGGGATAAGTGTGTTTGGGATTATAGCCCAACATCCCATGTGGAGATCACATGAGGACATGTCAATGGAATTGACCCTTGACATCATACACTATGGGAGTTGACCCTAGTGTTTCTAGAGGGTGTAGACTCTAGAAGTCCACATGGAGGTCCATGTGTGACAAACTTTCTCTAGATCGTACTCCTCTGTGAATTGATTTGAGTTGATCTATGAGGACACTTATTGGAGAAGGGATAAGTGGAACACTTATTCGAGAAGGGATAATTTCATTTGGAATTATATCCCATCGTCCCATGTGGAGAGAACATGAGGACATGTCAAGGGATTTGACCCTTGATGTCTCACACTATGGGGAGTTGACCCTAAGTGTTCCTAGAGGGAGTAGCCTCTAGAAGACCACATGGGAGTGCCATTTGTGACAAACCTTTTTCTACTATGATGGTTGTGTACCACTAGCGGAGACTATGTGTCTCTGGATAGTAGTTGTGTACTACTATGGAAAGATACCTCCCTAGCTAAGAGGGAGTGTTGATGTTTCTTCATCGGGCGAAACTTCTCCTAGATTGGGCTGCAGACTAAGGGAGATATGATACATTTATCATAAAGGTGCACTTGTGGTAAATGGGCCCAAACTTAGTCCTTCCTTGATCATGACAAGGAATAATATGGACTTCAGGTGCTTGAAGTGCTTTCCACATGTCAGTTAGCATCAGACTGACATTCACTCATAGGTGTGTACCTGTGGTGAAATATCCTGGTGTGGTATTTGTCCTAGTCATGTTGATTTGACAAGGAATGATAAATACTCAATATGTTATATGTTATTACATGCAGACCCAAAGTGAGCCTAATCTTAGAAAGAGTTAATTAGCTTAGAGGGAGAGCCGCATAAGGAGTTTCTCCTTGGTTCAGGTGGGAGAGGGATGTCTCCCAAGACTGACATACAAGTGTCATGATTCTAGGGTGAAGTTTGTATACTTCAAAGACAAGCTTGGCATGTTGCAAAATTTCTCCCTCATTGAGAGGGAGTGTTGATGCTTGGACAACATTGGGAAGACATTCTCTTAGAATAATAATTAATAATATAATTATTGATTATTAAATATCATATATAATAAGGAAATGGTAATAATAAATAGTTATTGATTATTCAAGGGACGCATCCTTTCATGGATGGTGACCATATGTTCATTATATATGGAACACTCATCATTGTAATAATATATCGATCATATCTCGTATGAAGAAAAACCAACACTTTGGAGACATTGCACTTGATACAATTGACAGAGCGACATCATGACCAAAGCATCCAAACCTGAAACAGAGTGTTGTTAGATGATTGGTTCATTCTAGAGAAAGGAGGAAGAAGGTTGGGCCAAATTGTTGTGCAGAGCGATCTACTGTGAAGAAAATTGAAAATGCTCCAAAATAGAAATAAAAAATACAATATAATTGTACATATATCAATATACATATTTCTATGTATAACAAAAGTGCAGTGCATGTGGATATTTTAGTAAGTAATAAACCCAGGAAAACTCATGTTTTAAAAAAAAAACCTCGAAAACCTGCATTTAAAAAAAATTAAAATGAATTATTGTTAAGAACAAATAGTGTGAATGCATTCATAAATATCACTGTGATACATGATATTTCATTTATTACAACTAATGGAAAACTGGTTAGCATATTAATTCCACTCTTCATATCCAAGATGATTTCGGGAAGCCTGGGTAGTGTTCACGCTTAGGGAAGATAAGTTATATTAATACAAAAATATGCCTATCTCCAGATTATATAATAAAAATTTGCCTTCGAGAAGCACCTCTTTTGAATGTTTAAGAATTTTGATTGGCTATTAATGTATGTCATGGAATCTGTATTAGGGTTCGGGGGCGCATTTAATAGTGAAAGTTTCTCTAATCTTTAACGTTTCCTATGAGCTCACTTTTAAATAAGCTACGTATGAAGTGACCGATTTATAAATGAAAGATGCATGCAAAACAAATGACTTAAAATAAAATAGTAAAGTTATTGAATAGTGATTCACTTTTATAATTAAGTGAAATGCACTTTACAATGAATGCATGAACTTTTCTAAAAAAGTAACAAAAAAGAGACTTGAACTAAAGACCTCTTACTTAATAAAGAAAATTTTAACCAAGTGAGCTAGTGCAAAACACATTGTAATCTTAAGGAGGATTGTTGTTGTTGTTGTTGTTGTTGCTGTTGTTGTTTTTGTTGTTCTTGTTCTTGTTGCTGATGAAGATGACCTTGGAGTGTGTTCTCATTAAAAACTTATTTTCATGCATTCACACACACAAACAAAATCTCGTCTCGACAACAACAAGTGTTATATCTCGGTTAGTTTACCCATAAAATGCAAGTTTTCCCTCTGTTTCTCATTTTTCGGGATCACATAGAGCACATGGTAAAGAGTATATATGCAAACAAGAAACCACTTTCCACTTTGTTTTTTATTTTTTGAGATTGCACAGAGTGCAGGGAAAAGAGAATATGGAACCCAGAAACAAAGAATAGAAAACCGATATATTGTCTCTGTAAAATTTTTAAAAGGGTGTATTCATGCTTTATACCTCCAGATCTGACTAAAATGGTTATATCTTGGAAAAACAAAAACCTTTTTGAGTGAAACGAAAAACATCCCTAACTAAAACAAGTTCTTCAGATACAATGGAAGAGTCCTCTCAGTCCAAAAATGTATGAAAATTGAAGAAACCAAAGATGCAACAACATGGCTTCAAGATCTCGATCTACAATGACAAAAGGTCTTTAAATGCACTCTGATACTATGTTCAAAAACACAGGTATTCTAACAAAGGAAAACACCTTCAGTGACGACTCACACAACCATATCAAATATCAACACACTAATGTTTTTATGTGGTAAAATCCATGTGGGGAAACATCCATGGCCCTAGCCAGTATCCACTTGAGGCAATTTATTAATGCAAAAAAAAAAATATTACAAAGAGTTTCTCACAATCGATCATCAACAAATAACCCTCCATGCTCTTTAAATAGAGCTCATGGACCTATCGAGAGCTAATCCACAGATCAATCTATTCGTTAAGATCGAGGATAATATGATTTGTCGGACCACTCCATGTCAAGAATATATCATGACCATCGTATTACAAAAGCATACCAATGCATACAAAATAAACACACTTTAACCTAACAAAACATTAGAACAAGTTGATCTTAACTAGCTCTTAAGTGTGTAAATATCCTAAAACTCTTTCCTTCTATTTTTTTATGGTGCTTCTAAGAATAATCCTGGGGTGGAAATTGGGCGGGTTCTATTTACATCCCCAAGGGACAATAAGAAAGTACTTTTTCATGGAGTCTTAGCATTTCTTCAAATAATCTGGCAGAAGCATCTGCTTTTTTACTACGTATGCACAACACACAATCCTCTAATATACATGATTTGATTGTTATAGGGGACTCCTTAATTGTTATCAAGTATATGATTCAAGGAACCTCCCCTACTATCATCATACTAGCTACAATAATCAATCGAATAAGGAAAAATTCATCAAGCATTTACAAAAATCAATTACTACCATGTTAAAAGGGATAACAATAAAGAGGCAGATGAACTAGCCAATCTTGCCACTTTAAAATAGTAGGGGTGTTTAACCCACAATAACACAAATATACTACAACCCATTCCTTAGCCTATGAAGTACAAGTCACTTGTCAAGCATTCAATTTGACACAAGGTTGTGGTAGTGGTTAGAAGCATATATGAGACTAGAAGATATGTGATGGGACTCTCCATAACCTTTTGCACATTTTTTTTTTTATTGGCGCATATTCAATCTCTTAATGCAAAGAAGCAATAATCTTAGCAAATATGTCAACCAGTGCAACAAACCCATCGGGTTGACATAATCAATTTTTCTAGCCCTTTTAGTCACTACTAGTTATGCTTTATAAAGTCAAATTATACTTAGGCAATTATAGTAGAACCTACACTTGTCATTTTATCATAAACATTTTATATCTATAGTACTATCAAGCCCGCTCTTATTTAACCCTCCAAGGATATGTGAATTGAAGAACAACACTTCTTTTTTATGTACCATTTTGTTGTGATCTTATCTCCATCTTTACTAATACAATATTCCCTTAGTTCTTGTTAAAAAAAATACATGTTTTAATTTGACTAGAATTTAAATTAATTTTAAAAGACTTATTATCTTTTATATTAATTATTTTGTACTTATACATTATGTTTTTAAACTAATTTACTGAAATATTTAATTAATATTTATTTAATGATATTTAATTTGTAAAATATGTAATATGTAATAATTTTTTTATTAAAATATTTTTTAAATATTTATTTAAACTAATTAATTTATAAAAAAAAAATATTTTTAATAAATATTAAAAATTATTAACATATATTTGTATATAAAAAAAATAATTCATTAATTAAAAGATGTAACCCAACTCATAAAATTCTAAAATATTATGATTCTTATAACAATGAAAGTAGCCACAACATAATAATACTTCTTACTAACATACTTAGCTATTTTAACACACAAACACTTTTATAAAATTATAAACCTCTTTATCATGTACCCAATATTTTATAAATATGAATCATAAAATTATATATTTTATTTTATTTGAAAAAAATATCTCCAATTTAACACTAATTTATTTAAATATTTTATAAATATGAATCATAAAATTATATATTTTATTTTATTTGGAAAAAATATCTCCAATTTAACACTAATTTATTTAGAAGAGTGTTTTTCCACATTGTAATCAATTACAGTAACTATCAATTTGATCAAACAATCCCTTTACCAATCAATTAATAATATGAACATATGAATAGAAGCTTAAAAAAAAAATTTTTTAAATATGAATAAATATAAATGTTAAAATATAATTTTAAATTATATTAATTAAATTTAAATGGTTGGAAGGTCAGCCACAAAGTTATGAGTCTTTCAATAACCTGAATTTACAATTAAAATAAATTCATATTTATTAATTCATGATAATTTGATTAACTTAAATATCTTTGAATAACCTTGAAATAAAGTAAAACCCTAAGACAAAAATTATTTGAAATATTCCATTCTTGCGAGAGTACCGCAAAATAAAATGCCCAAGAGATGAGCCAACCGTTGTTTGGTCTTGAGCTTAGAAGCCTTCTCCTCCAAATATAACCGGTGAAGACTTGAAGACTTCAACTCCTCTCCCACGATATGAAAAGGTGAAGACACGGCAACTATACTTTTACGCATTCTCTGATGTCTATAGTATTTATCTCATCCTTCATCACAAAAACACTTCGTATGGATCGATGTTGACAACTCGGCCGACATAAAGGTTTATCATTTATATATTCAAAACCATAATTCATAAATATTTGGAAAAAATTTAAATGATTAGAAATAAAATTTGTATGAATTACAAGTAAGAGGTCAAGTCTCAAGGTTTGTAGCTTTTGTGAAAATTATGAGTTTTATTGGATATTTGGTCTCATGTATGGGATTAAGGTTAAATGCTACTAAAAAGCACATAACCTGGGATTAAGGTTAAATACTACTAGAAAGCACATAACCTCCCATTTAAAGTAGCCTCAACAATGATTATATGAGATTTTGGCTTTCTTGCAGATAGTATTTATGTTGTGAAGGTAATCTCAATGATGATCACATGGAAGATTGGCTTTGGTCATGGAGTAAGACCTAAAACTCCACTGGTTAAGAGGTTGTCTTCCTTAAACCTAAAGAAATAAAGTGTACCATCCAAAAAATGGTGAGTGTGCAAATGAATCCTAGAACATGGTATATCTAGACTCAAAAATAAGATGTTCTAAGTGAATATGAGTTGAAATAAATAATGTACCATCCAAAAATTGGTGAGTGTGGAAATGACTCCAAGAACATAGTATATTCAGAATTTGTCGGAAAATCCACAGTGTTGATGACATCTTGTCGTCGACGTTTCGGATCCATAGCAGGGTCCATCATCAAGACAAAAAAGTCTCAGAATTTTTTGTCCTGATGATGGATCTTGCTATGGATCCGAAACGTCGACGACAAGATGTCATCAACACTGTGGATTTTCCAACAAATTCTGAACATAATTTTCACCACAGAAACTTAAATGAACATAGTATATCTCGACTAAAAAATAAGATGTTCTCAGTAAATATAAGTGTGGTTCTTTCACACAATGTGTTTCCAATTTCCATAAAGATTTATGTATTTTATTTTTTAATTCTACTTATATTTCAACAGAAGTGCAACAACTAGTTTGATAAAACAGTTGTTGATGTAATATGTGGCCATGTTAGGAATATGTAAAATTTTATAAAAGAATTGTTTAAAATCAATAATACTAAGAGTTATATACATATTTTGATTATATTTTTGATATTTCTATTTTGAGATAGTGATTGTATAATGTGGAAGATTAGTTAAAGGTCATAGAAAAAATTATTATAAGTTAGATAAAGTATAATGAATACTTGTTATTTTTTAATTAAAAATAAGTTATTACAGTTTTATATTATATATAAAAAGTGGTTTTACAATATTAATATTATTTGGAGGGGATTTGTTTTAAAGGAAATCGGATCTTCAATCAATTGGGTATCATCAAAAGTTTTCAATCCATTCATAATTAGTTTTTTCCCAACATAGTAATTAGAAAAAGATATTGATTGGGCTAAATGACTACATTGGTCCATAGTAACAAAAATTATAACATAAAACATAAGAAGAAGACAAATCAAATATTTGAAGAATGGAAATCATCCTCCACCACCTCCAAAATCAACTTGATGTCTTCACTCAGGTCTTCATGTGAAACTGAAATGTTGATACTTAACATGATTTTGTACATGGCTTCAAATTTACCTTCAAAGATTCTAAGAGTATGGATTATACCTTTTTTTTTTCCACGGCTTAAGTTATTAATGTATTCATTAACCAATAGGTTTCCATTATCCTAAAATACTTGTTAACCTGTATCCGAAAATTGATTGGGTCCTCAACCCAACCCTCAACCTCTTCCATGATTTTGGATTTGGAGGTCACCTGCTGCTTGGTCTTAACCTCAACCTCCAAATCCTCCATTTCTTGCTTTGGTACAAGTGAGAATTTGGTTTCAAAGCATTCTTCAACCTCCGTTTCATAAATATTTAAGAATAAAACATAAATATCTTCTTTCCCTAACATTGTAAATCAATTTCCTTACTAAATATATTTACATCATATTTTTCAATGTATTTTCAAATTCATAATAATTTTCACAAATATCATTATAATCCTTTTCAAAAATCTCCACATTCTCACTTCTCTACTTGAAGGAGGCTTTTCCCAATTCCAATTAATATTAATGGCAGTCATTAAAACAACCATTTCATATTTATCAATGTGTTTTCAGATTCTTAGAATATATATCATTGTAATCCTAATGGCATTAAAACAACCATATCATATTTATCAATGTATTTTCAAATTCAGAATAATTTTCCCTCTATATCATTGTAATCATAGTGCCATTAAAACAACCATATTATATTTATCAAAGTGTTTTCAAATTCAAAATAACTCTCCCTCTATATCATTGTAATCCTACTCCCATTAAAACAACCATATCATATTTATCAATGTGTTTTCAAATTCAAAATAATTTTCCCTCTATATTATTCTAATCCTTCACTAAAATCTCCACATTCTCACTTCTATACAATGAGACATTTCCCAATTCCAATTGATATTAATGACAACCATAATATTAATTTCAAATTCAGAATAATTTTCCCTCAATGTCATTGTAATCATACTCTCATTGAACCAACTATATCATATTTATCAAAGTGCTTTCAAATTCAAAATAATTCTCCCTCTATATCATTGTAATCCTACTGTCATTGAACCAACCATATCATATTTATCAAAGTGTTTTCAAATTTAAAATAATTCTCCCTCTATATCATTGTAATCCTACTGCCATTTAAACAACCATATCATATTTATAAATGTGTTTTCAAATTCAGAATAATTTTCCCTCTATATTATTCTAATCCTTCACGAAAATCTCCACATTCTCACTTCTATACAAAGAGGCATTTCCAATTCCAATTAATATTAATGACAACCATAATAATAATTTCAAATTCAAAATAATTTTCCCTCAATATCAGTATAATCATACTGCCAATAAAACAACCATATTATATTTATCAAAGTGTTTTCAAATTCAGAGTAATTCTTCCTCTATATCATTGTAATAATTTCAAATTCAAAATAATTTTCCATCAATATCAGTGTAATCATACTGCTAATAAACCAACCATATTATATTTATCAAAGTGTTTTCAAATTCAGAGTAATTCTTCCTCTATATCATTGTAATCCTAGTGCTATTAAAACAACCATATCATATTTATCAATGTGTTTTCAAATTCAGAATAATTTCCCTCTATATTATTCTAATCCACGAAAATCTCCACATTCTCACTTCTATACAAGGAGGCATTTCCCAATTCCAATTAATATTAATGACAGTCATTAAAACAACCATATCATAAGAGGAGGTCGGCCTTCAATCGTTGGCGCAGCTGCACGAGTACTTCCCTACCGAACTGCAGTTTGGGACACCGAGACGCATCGAGCTTCTCCAACGACATCAGACGTTCTACACCTGGTAGCGCCAGTATCTCACGGCATTCACGAAGATATAGTATTCGAAGCTTTGTACCGAGATTAGCCAGCTGCTTGAGCTTGTAACATCTAGAAGCCTTCAACTCCTTCAAAGATGTCAACAGGTGAATTTTTGGCAGCTCCTCTATTTCTTCACAGCCGCTAATGTCTAGCCGTTCAAGTCTGGACAGAGTGTGGAGCCCCTTTATTTGCCTCAGTCCGTTACAATAGCTCAAGTCCAGAGTTATCAGTGATGTTGGCAATGATTTAACCTTTACCAGGTCTCTACAAGAGTTGATCCAGATATGTTGAAGGTGGGGGTAAACACCCTGAGGAAAGGGTAACAAGTTTGCAAGTTTTCTAAATGACAGTTTACCCAAAGGACAATTGTATACTCTTAAAATGTTGAGATTGTTCATCTTCTCCAGACCCTGTAATAAGGATTGTATCCCACACTCCGTTATGGTCAACTCTGTCAACTGATTCAACTGTTGAAAGGAACTGGACAAATATTTCAAATCCGGGGAATCTCGGAGCCATAATTCCTTCAAGCTCGTAAGCTGATCGAGCCACGGTGGTAGCTCTTTCAACCAATGGCCTGCTAATACTAACTTAGTTCTTGGACTTTCTGTGTTCAGTCCCATTAGATTATAAATTGATACCTCTGTGATTCTTCTTTCGAAGACATTTTTGTGACGAGAGGTAACCAAAATTAAGCTATTGGAACCAAGGACATCCGTTATTGGCAAAACCGCATCCATCTGAGCGGCATCATCTACATCATCTAAAATTATGAGAACGTTAGAAGATGAGAGATGTTTTTTAAGAATGTTTATACCTTGATCAATAGTGTCTATTTCCACAACCAATTGAGTCAAATCCTTAATAAGTTTCTTCTGCATGGAAATTAGAGAGCCTTCAGTTGTGTTTTCTTTGACATCAGATAAGAAGCATGATAGACTGTATCCTGATCTCTTGGAGTCGAAGAATTCTTTGGCCAGCGTTGTCTTTCCAATTCCGCCTGGACCCACAATCGCCACAACCTTGGCCTTGCAGCTACTCTTAAGCCTCTGACCCGATAGCACTATGCTTTCGAAATCTTCTTTGGTCACACAATTCAATCGTTTTTTCTCACGCAAGTCTAACACACGTCCCACGACCTCACCCAATAACTTCTCATCGCCGCTGAATAGTAGAGTATACAGCAACCAGTGAGAAACGCTCTAAACCTATCAATCAAACAAATTAAACGCTACTAAAATAAGCAGGGAGGGAGATAAGTTGAAGGTTCCTCACCCATTAGACGCCTCTAGCTCGAGCCCACTTATCCCTGCAGCATGGGTAAGATCGTCTTTCCAACCCTGAATAATCTTGGGATTGTATTTCTGCTTCTTTTCGTGGCTGTCCAGGGCTTCAGCACAGAGTTCGTTAGCCATACACCGGACCTCAGAAGGCTTGACGCTATAAAACACGGGAATAAGGATGGCCCCATTCGATTTGCATGACTTCAACATTTGATGGAGCTCATCCAGACACCATCTTGATTGTGCATAAGTGGGAGAGAAAATAGCAATCTGGATAGCGGCGGTGTCAATAGCGTGTTTTATTTGACAATTAATAGAGTCTCCAACCTGCATTTTGGGCTTGTCGAGAAACACTCGGAATCCACACGCATCAAGGCGACAATATAATTCTGTAGCAAAGGTGGCTTTGACATCAGGTCCGCGATGGTTTATGAACACATCCCAGCGAGATGAAGCAGAAGCATTCTGGCGGGCATTTTTGTTTCCCATGTGATCAATGGAATGAAGGGATGGATACAGATACTAGTAATATTAAGATAATGTGTGGGCAGCACAGATAGCGGAGGAACTTTGTAGCACCACAGTAAGCTTGTGCCTTAAAGAGATGCGTTGTCTCCTCTATTGTTACAAATCCAAACTTCCTCGGAAAGGAAGGAGAAAAGCGGG
>SNQJ01S0117511.1:0-21678 GCA_010110895.2 Picea sitchensis
CGTTCCACATAACAACGGAAATGGAATGACATGTAATATCCATATAGAATATTCTTACCTTCATATATATATATATATATTAAAAATCATACCATTATACATGAAACAACCTTGGGTCCATTACTCAAACCTTTGTGCTACTGAAATTCACTACCAGACTTTCTCCAAGGGTTGACATCGATCACTAAGGGTTGACATCAATATAGAATATCACTCTCCAATAATTGAAATCAATGACAACCAACAATCCATCAGCCTGAGCCAACTGTCTGACNNNNATGGCAACACTTAGTCATGATAACATTCATGCTTATACTCTTTATAAATGTTTCTATCTCTCCCCCTTTGACATCAATAGAAAAGGGTATCTCCCTTTGGGGCTCCTCCCCCTGACTAAACTCTCCTTACTCCCCCTATCTCCCCCTTTGACAAAGGCTATCACTTTGAAGTCATATCGCTCATTGTTCCCTTGTGACAATCACTCCCCTTAGAAACATGCCTCTATGCTCTCTCTCCAAGCTTTACGTTTGCATTTGATAAATCTCTCCCCTTTGTCCTATTTATGGTGCTTCCTCATGTACATCTAAGACATATAAGATAATCATTCAAAAGCATTCATTTTGGAATAGAAATTACTTCCAGTCTCTGGAGAAGATACTCAAGGCCTTCCCATGGAAGCGGTTTTGTAAAGATGTATGCCACTTGTTCTTTTGTTCCCACAGATTCAACTCTGATGTTCTTCTATACAACTTGTTCCTATAGAAAGTGATACTTGATTGGAATGTGCTTCGTCTTGGAGTGCATCACCGGGTTTTTTGAGATACCGATGGTGCTTGTATTATGACAATTGATTGGAATGAGCTCATCATACTCAACCTGTATATCTGTCAAAGTTTGTTTCATTCATAGAACCTGTGTACAACATGCTGATGTTATAGTATACTCTGCCTTGGCTATAGATAAGGACATTGATGATTGTTTCTTACTTAGCCAATATACTAAACACTCACCCAAGTAGAACACTGCTCCACTAGTGTTTCATCAGTCATCAATGCAACCTGCCCAATCTGCATTTGTGTAGGCAATAAGTGATATATCCTTTCCTTTTGGATACCATAATCCAAACTCTTATGTTCCTTTGAGATATCTGAAAATCCTCTTCACTGCTAATACATGCGATTCCTTTGGTGCTGCATGAAATCGTGCCACCTGTCCAACTGGCTGCATTACATCTGGTCTGGATGCTGTCACATATAGTAAGCTACCAATCATTGACCTATATTGTCTTTAGTATGTAGACTTTGAATCATCATCTTTTCTCAACTTGCAACTGGATTGCATGGGAGTGGTAACTGGTTTGCAATCTTCCATCACAAACCTCTTTAGCATTTCTCTGATATACTTAGTTTGAGAAATAAAAATTCCTTGATTTCTTTGACATATATGAAGACCCACAAAAAAGGATAGTCCTCCAAGTAATGACATTTCAAATTCATTCTACATATCCTTTTCAAATTTTTGGCTTAACTTGTCATTAGTACTTCCAAAACAATATCATCAACAAAAATTTCAATAAAATATTACCTTGAGTTACCTTGATGTAGAGGTTGTTGTCTATGCTTCCTTTCCATAGTTCGTAGGGAGTTTTGTCATTGTTGTTTCTAAGCATTACTCTGTTTTGAATGTGAATTGATGTATGCATTGCATGTGTCCAAAAAATATCTGTCAATTTGGAATCCATTATCATTGTTCGAGCCATTTCCTGTGTAATTATCATCCATTATGATAATGTTCCTTTGTCTCTTAACCACTCTCTGAACCAATCTACGAATCCATGCTCTCATCTACTATCATATATATGTCCAAACCTACTAAGTGTTCTTATGAATCCATCTATGTCCATACTTTCCAAGACTCTACTTGCGCAACTGTCGATAATGATGACCCATTTATCACTACACTATCATGAAGTCTGGATTAATCTATCAAATTGTACTTCTTCTAACTGATTGCTCTGAATCTGTCTTCTCAAACTCTACAAGCTAATCGAAGGATGGTTCTTTGGTCTATCACAACTATCGCATAGACTCCCCCTGTCTAATATTCATATTACTTGGGAGTCTCTAAGCCGAATGGCTCAGAAAAATTCCTGCTTTGATGTTTATTCATCATCATCTTCATTGGTAGATTCATCATAATATTCATTGGTAGATTCATTATCTCTCTGATATCTGAATTCTTTCTTTCTGTCTGTGGATTCATCTTTCACTACAATGCCCGAAAGTAAAATCTCTTGAACCTATTCCTTATTTACTTGTCCTTCCTTTCTTTAAGTTATTTTCCAAACCTTTCTGTATCTGACATCTTTCCTTTTCTCTGTAGAATTTTGTTCATCTCATTTTATTGCCAATATTGTGATCTTTGGTTCCTAGTCTTTGTTCACATGTTCTTCCTGTTTTCTTATCCATACTTTCTTATATCTGATAGAAATATTCTCTTTCATGGAAGTATCGATCATGCTTCTACAATCACTGGCTATGTGTCCATAGTTATGACATTTTTAACACTCAATGTTATGTGCGACCACATAGGCACTTCTTGCTTGGACATTTCTTTTATAATCCTTGCAATCTGCAACCTTATGTCCAAAGTTAGTACAATAAAAACAATTATCATAAAATAAATTTGCATACCTGGGAGTGAATGATATTCTTTGTGGCGTAGTCCTTCTGAATTTTTTCCTTGACTGATCATGATCATGATTGAAGCTTCTTTGTGGCTTGAACATGGATGTTCTTCTTGAAGATGTATCTTCAATAGTTTTCTTAGATTCTAGTTGACCATGATTCCTTCCTTTGAGTAATTCTACATAACTCTTTTTATTTTCTTCATTCTTATTTTCTATCAACCTAGAGTGCTTCTCTTCATTCTCTATAACTGATGTGGATGTCTCTATCTCTTCAATGTTCTTGTTGATCTTGACGATTTTACTTCTCAATCTGACAACTTCTTCTTCACGATTCTCAACCTCTTATTCTTTCTTCATTATCTGAGACTTCATGACTTCTTATGTTCTTTTCGCTTCTTCAAGATAAATTTTTAATGTCATTATTTATTCTTCAAGTCATTTCTCTTATTGACCAAACTCTGCCTCAAGATGGTTTATATCGTTAGTTCTTTCCTTAAGATGATCTGTCAATATCTTCTCTCTCATTTTTTCTTCTTCCTTCTATGTTTCTATGTTTACATCCAAATACTTCTTTTGATATTCAAGATTTTCTTCGATCTTTCTGGCTTCTTCTAGATGATTTCTTAAGTTCTCGATGACATGTTGGGATTCTTCAAAAATGTGAACACTTTCCNATTCTTCTTTTCTAGAAACCTAGAGTGCTTCCCTTCATTCTCTATAAATGATGTGGATGTTTCTGTCTCTTCAACGTTCTTGTTGAGCTTGACGATTTTACTTCTCAATGTGAAAAATTCTTCTTCAAGCTTATCAACCTCTTCTTATTTCTTCATTATTTGAGCCTTTATGACTTCTTTTGTTCTTTTTGCTTCTTCAAGCTAAATTTTTAATGTGATTATTTCTTCTTCAAGTCCTTTCTTTTCTTGACCAAACTCTGCCTCAAGATGGTTTAGATCGTTAGTTCTTTCCTTAAGATGATTTGTCAATATCTTCTTTCTCATTTCTTCTTCTTCCTTTTGTGCTGCTATTTTGTTTTCCAAACACTGCTTTTGATATTCAAGATTTTCTTCAATCTTTTTGGCTTCTTCTAGTTGAGTTCTTAAGTTCTCGATGACCTGTTGGGATTCTTAAAAAATGTGAACACTTTCCTTTTGTTTAATCAATTCTTTCTTGAGTGAATTATTTTCTTCTCTTATTTCATCTAAAGCACTAATCAATTCTTCTTCATAATTGTCTTCGTTTTCAATTAGTTTTTCTGTCTCATTTCCTTCATGGAATTCTATTTAAAGATGTCGAGGTTTTTCACAATTAAAACAAAACAACATACCTCTGGTGATTATGTAATCTTCATCTTCTGAATCTGCTTGACATGGTGAACATAATTCTTCTTGATTTGTATCTACATCTTCTTTGACATTTTCTTTTGCTGATGAACATTTACCAACCTTTTCTCTTACCGGATTAGGTAATCCTTCCCAGATGAAATCCATTGCTATTTTTTTATTCTTCCTCAACTCCTTGTTGGCTGCAGTCTTTTCCCTTTTTGAACTATCATATCCTGTAACAATTGATAGCCAAATATAATGTCCCTGTGCCTGTAAAAATATTGTCATAATTATGCTCCACATCTCATACTTAAAACCATTCTGACCATTAAACATTGGTACTCCATTCTCAGAATAATCCATGATCTCCTTCCAATGGTTAAACTGTTTCCTGAAGGAACCGACTCTGATACTTGTTATCTCTCTAAGAAACTCTTTAGGGTTGTAGGCTAAAGATGATTGGTAACTTAAGAATATGGTAATTAGGTATTCTTGGAACAATGGGATAACTCAATGATTAATGAAATGGACAACTCATCATACATTCGAATAAGCCAATGATTTTAGAAATCAATAATCAGACAAGATATTTTAAACAAGGGATGAAGAATACTAATCTTGATTACCAAATACAACTAGGTGTAGGGTTAATACAAGATAGAAAGAAATCCTTCAATTCAAGTTTATGAGCTTAATAAAGAGATGTCAGTCTTTAGAAGCTAAGACAAACTAAGGTAAAGTATAGAAAGATAAGATGCATGAGCAATTCTGATATTGAAGACAAAAGAAGACTGTGATTCTATTATCAAATAAGAGTCTATAACAATAGAAAAATGTATCCCAGATTGAACCTTGATCTCTTAAAAATTTAGGCATTTATAGCCCTTACAACAAGTCTAAGATCCTGAAAAATTAGATCTGTATATCTAAATATAGAAAGTAAAACTGACTAAATACAAATGGATAATCAAAGAACTAGTTTCTAGCACTTGAACTGTCTTCTTTGTTGATCTTTGACATCTGGTCTTCATCACTTGTATGACTCTGATGTGTCATGGAGGGTAAAGACACATGCCTTCTATAGCTGGAAATCTTTCAACAACTATAACCCAAAACTTTAGTTGACCAAATTTAACATTTAGTCCCAAAAAATTCCACGAATCTTTGATGCCGAATACTTCTTGATTTGGTGGTTAATCCTTTGATACTCCCATATCCTTTTAATCACTCCAAAATCGCTTTGCTCCAGCTTAACTTTCCAAAATTTGCTTTCTGTAGTTTCACCAACTATTTCGCCTTTCGATCTACTAATTAGCTGGTGAAAGCTCTGCTTTTCATCAACTAACTGGTTATAATTCCGCCTTTTGTGCTGGTGAAAGTTCTATCTTGGTCAAAAAGGAAACCCTCCATATTCAAAACTGTTGTTTCATCAAAAACTCAGTGTTCTTTATATTTCTCTCCTTGCAAATTCACAACAACCTGGGCCAGTACTTGTAAATCTGGATGTGTATTGATCTTTTTCTTCAATTTCTTGATTTTCCTCTTGAGGCGTTTTGCTAACCACCATAAGCTTTTATAATCTTTGGTGATTTTCTTCTTCCTCTTTTTGTCTTTAACAACTTCATGAGCTAGCTTCTCAAAAGCTGCATTTGTCTTTGCAAAATTTTCTGATAAGGCTTTGTATCTTGCCTTAATCACTCTTTCCAAAACCTCCTGTTGTGCTATTACCTCTTTCAGCTCTTTAATCTTTTGTGATTTTTTTGATTTCTTATTCCTTGAGGTTTCACCTTCATCTACAAGAGTAAAAGCTTCATAGTCCTGTGCAATTTCCATGGAGTGCTCTGGACTTTTAATGGCTGGACTTTCATCTTCCCTTTCTGGCTCTGTATCTGAATCTGTGTACGGAAAATTGAGAACATTTGTCTTCTTTACTGTGGATTGCTCTGAGTTTGTTTCAAAATCCAGTTTCTTCTTTGCTCTCTTGGGCTTTATGCTAGAAATCCTGTCCTCTGCTGGTCTTGGGAGAGCTCTCCTCCTCCTTGAGCTGCTCTGAGGAGTTGACTGTTTTTTCCCTGCTTTCTTTTGCTCATTTACAGGTTGAGTTTGGGTCTCAAAACCTTCCCAGAAGAGAAAGTGCTACCAAGTTCTTCCTCTTTGTCCTAGTTCCTCTAAAATTATCAATTTGATCAGGCCATAATGACAAAGGGAATTTTTTATGCTTAGATGTTCAGTTCTGATCTTCTTACACACTTTGGTTAGGCTTTTGTGAAGGATGAAAGGAAAATTCAGAAGGGTCTTCCCTGTGAAATGATCTAAAAGTCTGAAATGGTATAACATTAACTTGTTATACCTGCCTTCTGAAGTTAAGTAAAGTTGAATGCCTTTGAACAGATCTTTCCATTCATTTTCCAGGTGAGAAACAGGTAAGCTTTTCTTCCAAGTTATACTTCTGAATTCTGGCTTGAGGTATACCCTGAAATATAAGTTCTTAGTCACTGCCATTTTAAACCAGCTTTGGCCTGTTCTGGGTAAGCCAGTTGCTGTAGCGATGGCAGCTTCATCGATTATCATCTCTAGAGAGCCCACGTTGGCTTTCTTTCCATCATATGACCTGGCAAAAACTTCTGTTGTTTCCTGGTGATAACCCTGCTGTAATTTTTCCACATAAGTCATGCATCCTACGTTTGAGAAATGCTTTTGCACATCTGCATGTGACTACAAAAATGGGATATTATCTAATTCTTTCCTCAGATGCAACCCACTTCGCTTCCTCACCATATGCAACTCGAAAGTTGATTGATTTTCACATGGTTGACATCGTAATTCTCTTGATATAGATGAGGCTAGCGCTGGTGAAAACTTTATGTGTTACCAATTTGAAAATGAAACCATATCATATTGCCTATGAACACCATGAATTTAAAACAAAAGATACCGATTTGATGTCGCGGGGTGGCAGGTGCTTTCTCCTCTGTCTCTAATGATGAATGTGAATTCATCATATCCAATCCTCTCATTCCTGTCGCACGAAATCAGAAGCACGATCCACCATAATATCCTATTAAAACATGAACAAATGGTATCATCATCATCGTTTGTTTCAACTAGCGCTCCATAATGATTGTGTGACATGTGTCGAGCATGTCCCTTTTTGATTTTGGAGTCATTGAAGAGAAATCCGTGTTTAGCGCTTTCACCAGCTTACTTGCCTGCGGGGATTACAACTTAATCATTGAAAACTGAGGCTTTCACTAGCTAACATCAACTTAGCAACCTATGTTAGCTGGTGAAAATCTTTTTCACAAAATTTAAAAAACAACCTTTTGAGGATCAATTTATTTCTAGCGTACAATTTTAAATCCTATGTTTTGAAACTTCTAGAATCTAAAAATTTATATAGAATCCTATTATTGACCACGTTATCACCTACAAAAAGGAACAAATTGACTGATTCATTTTGGGAGATAACATTTGGCTCCAACTAGGATGGATACCTCCCTGTGAGGTCACCAAGAACCTAGTTAGACTCAATAGCCTTTATTACAACTTGAAATCAAAAATGGTTTTACTCAGTACCATTGGGCATGGAATTATTGAAGAGACAAAACAAAATCAAAACTGAAAAGAATATGTACAGATAAAACAGGGCTTTAAGGAAAGCCTTATGAAAAGTAGGGTTTCAGAAAATGCTCGTTGAAAGGGCCACCTACTACTTCTTCACCTGCAAGATTTTGAAGGACAAAGGTATTATTTTGCTGAACTGCTATTATGACAAATGGACCCACCCAAAGAGCATCAAATTTTCCATGTTTCCCCTTTTCTTGCCTTGTTGCATCCCATTTCAGAACCAACTCCCCTGTTTTGAAAGTATTTTCCTTAACTTTCCTGTCGAAAATTTCCTTCATCTTCTCTTGGTGTAACTCTGTCCTTTCCATAAGTTTCTCTCTGTCTTGCTGCAACTCTACCAGATTGTGGATCCTTCTAGTTAAATCATTTGGTTCAAAATCAACTTCTTGTAAAAACTTTGCAACTGGCAGTGCAAGTTGAACAGGAAAGATGGCTTCAGTACCATATACTAACTTGAAGGGGGATGCACCAATTGACTTTTTATTTGTAACCCTATCAACCCACAAAGAAAATTTCAACTTGGAATCCCAGCCTTTGGTATTTTGTTCAAGCAACTTCTTTATGATTCTTACTAAACTCTTATTCGATGACTCAGCTAAGCCATTTCCTTGTGGATAGTAAGTAGTAGAATGTACTAGCTGAATTCCTAACTCTTCACATAATTTTACAAAGTGTTTATCATTAAATGCAACAGTGTTATCAATGACTATTCCCTTGGGGCAACCAAATCTGGAGAATATGTTTTCTTGCAAAAAATTAATGATGACAGTCTGATTGGCCTTTCTGGTAGGAATGGCCTCAATCTATGTGGTAAAATAATCAGTGGCAACAAGGATCCACCTATGCTGATTTCTAGAAGGCGGGTGAATCTCACCTATGAAGTCCAGACCCCATTGCTGGAAAGGACCTGTGACCACAACAGGTCTAAGGGGGAGGTATTTTAGTTGCTGTTTGCCTACAAACCTTTGGCACTTGTCACATGTTCTCCCAAATTCACACACATCTGAAAATAAAAATGGCCAGTAGTAACTAGCTCTTAGGATTTTATGCGTGGTAGTCTTCCAATAGTGATGTCCTCCACACTCACTATTATGAAATTCAGTCATGATTCTAGCTGCTTCTTCTTGGTTTATGCATCTCAATAGTATCCCTATTGGATTTTTCCATAACAATAAGTTGTCATTAATGCAGAAATTCATGGCTTTGAGCTTTAAAGCCCTCCCTTGTGTTCTTGTCAAATATGAAGGAACTGATAAAGTCTGCAGAAAATATAAGATATGGCTATACCATTTATAGTTGGCTAGGTGATATGAAACCTGTAATTTCTCACTTCCTTTGTCCTCTGAAGACTGAATATTTTCTACATTTACACTTACCAAATTTATCTCAAGCAACTTACAATTTTCTTTTGCAAGAAGCTTGGCAAGGCCTTGACCTTTCACAAGTTTTGCTGGCTTGATCTCAACATCAATTCAATTAAATTTGCTATCCACTTACTCCTTTTTCCATCTATGTCGGGTTGTATAAGCACATATTTAACTAAACTTGAAGGCACATAAGCTATTACCTTGGCTTGAAGGATGTAAACTCTAAAGGATTTTAATGACTTGATGAGCGTGTATGCTTGTTTTTCCAATGGTTCATACTTCACTTCAACATCTCTCAAGACTTTACTGAAGAAGGCGACTGGCTGCTCCTGATCATCAACATTTCTTTGGAATAGTACAGCTACAATTGTGTCTTTTGAAGCAAACAAAAAGATATAAAACTCCTTGTCAAAGTCAGGGCTGATTAAAACAGGGGCTGTCATAATGGCTTCTTTGATATCATTGAAGGAGTATTTAGCTTCTTCGGTCCATCTTACTTTAGAGTTCTTTCTTAACATACAAGTGATATGCTTTGTAAGTTCTGCAAAGTTTGCTATAAACCTCCTAATAAAGTTTATAGTTCCAAGGAAAGACTGAATATCCTTTTTTGATCTAGGAAGAGACAAATTTTTAATGGCTTCTACTCTTTTTGGATCAATCCTCACCCCATTAGCTGAAACAATATGTCCAAGTAATTTCCCTTCTTTGAGTGCAAAATTAGATTTCCTAGGATTAAGATAAATGCTATACCTTTGACATTTTAGGAATGTCCTTCTCAAGTGTTGCAAATGATGTTCATGGCTGCTTGAAAAAATAGTTATGTCATCAAGATATATCAAGAAAAAAATGTCTTTCTCTCCAACGAATGCAATTTCCATTGCCCTTTGGAATGTCGCTCCCACATTCATCAATTTGAAAGGCATCTTTTCATACATAAATGTACCCCATGGAGTGGTAAATGAAGTCTTTTCTCTGTCATCCGGATGGACAACAATCTGATTGTATCTGGAGAACCCATCAATAAAGGACATCACCTTTGATCCTGACACCTTCGGTAAAATATGTTCCATCTTGGGCAACGGGTAGTTGTCTTTCCTAGAGCACTTATTCAAATTTCTGAAATCCACACAGAGTCTGATCTCTCCATTTTTCTTTCCGACAGGTACACGATTAGCAATCCAATCTGAGTATCTGAGAGGTATAATAATTCAGGCATCCAATAGCTTCTTGATCTCCTTTTCCATAGTAGGAAACAACATAGGACTAGAAGATCTAAGTTTCTGCCTAAATGGTTTTGTATCGTTGTTTAAGGGGATCTTGTGTTGAATTATCTCAGTGCTAAATGTCTTTAAGTCATCATATTGCCAAGCAAAAATGTCAGCAAATTCTTTTAACAACTCACCGTAATCAGCTTTTTGTTTTTCAGTCAGATGGAAAGCTAAGTTGACATATTTAGGATCATGTTCACTGGCTACATTATACTGAAAAACTTCTGAGTCCTCTTCCTTCTTTTTCATTTTAATAGACACATCATTATTATCAAAAAGATTTTCTAAAGGGACCAACCCTTTAGGGATTTTGTTAGTGGACAATTGTACTATTTCATATGCTGCAATTTTACTTCTGAACTTTGGATTCTCAGCTTCATCATCATGTTCATTCTCCTGATCAATTTGCAAATCTGCGAACTCATCTATTACTGCAAGAAATCTGGTGAGTTCGACATCATCCTCGAACATCTTCCAGAATTTTACATTGTCAGGGAGTGATGGCCTATACTTTACTTGGATTTCATAATTCAATTTATGAGGTAGAGGAGGTATAAAAGCATAGGCTGACACAACTAATGAATCAACCAATTCATTCATTTCTCTGGGTATGAATGAAATCTTGAAATCTCTAAAAGTATGGATTGCTCTCAAAACTTCATCCCTATAGGCTTTCAGTCTAACATGTTTGGCTTGAAAGGACTTGTTTACCTGCTGAATGATTAAATCTGCATCTCTGAATACCTGTAATCTTTGAATCTTCATCTCTTTGGCTGCATTTAATCCCAGGAGAAGCACCTCATACTCTACAATGTTGTTAGTCACTTTAAAATCAAGCTTAAAGGACAAATGAGAAGTTTTCTTTGAAGGATAAATTAACACCACCCCTGCTCCTGCTGATTCTTTGGTACAAGTGCCATCAAAGAACATGGTCCAAAGGTCGTCTTCTGATACTTCTGTAGACTGAACTGCAGGCTCCTAAGCAACAATGAATCTGGTAATGAATCGTCAATTTGTAATATGCAAGATCCCATGCCTGTGTCCACTGAATAAATAGGATGGTTGGCTGGATTTTGTTCATCACTGATAACATATGTAAGCTGTGACTCCCTATATAATCTTTTGTTTACTCCTCCAAAAACGAGGATAGTAGCATATGAGAGATCCATTTGAAGAGTGCCACCTAGCCTCTTCATCCACAATCTTTATAAAAAACATCCAAATTTAGGCGGGATGTCTGCCACAACTACGTCCATAACCATAGTTTTCATAGATGCTAGGGTCAAATTTACAACCAAGTCCTTGATCATTCCAAGACATTTAACTTTTCGAGAGTCAAAAGAGAAACGATCATGGTAAGACTTGGTAGTCTCTAACCCAAGCTCATCCATAACCACCTTTGGCATTAAGTTGTGAGAAGCACCGGAGTCCAACAGACAGTTATGTAATGTTTTGTCATGAATGTTCAGAGAGATATAGAAAGGTGGACAACTTTCATCTCTATCCTCTATCATTTGGCCCAAAATGATGGTTGGCTTGTCATCATATATATTAAGAATATCAATAGAGGAGGATATGAACTTGGGGTCAAGAGTTTTGAGGATATCTCTCTTGAATGTTTCGTTCTTCATTAACTCCATCAATGGGATGGGGATTTTAATTTTCTGTATTTCAGCCTCAAAATTGAAAGAATAAGAGGTTTTATCAGAGAGTTTTACCTCATTTGAAGGAGCTTTCAGAACACTTTGCTGGTCAGTAGGGGTTTGATTTTTCTGAATTTGTTGTTTGGCAGGAACAACGGTCTTCTTGGGAGGAGCTGGTGCATTTACTTTTGAAGAGTCTGTTTGTTGATTTTCTGAAATCTGATCCTTTTACTTGACAGGGGCTGCAATCTTCTTAGGAGAAGATGGTGCATTCTATTGGGCAGTATTGGACTTAGATCTTTGATTATATCTGTTCTTCTCTTCCATTTGACAAAAACCATCATCAACATGAATTTCATCTATCTGTTCTTCATTAATGCCTCTTCATAGTCATGCTGTGTCAGATAAGACTTCCCTGTATTATCCCCAACACAGTGAATATTATCTTCTCCATCTTCTTGATAATAACCTTCATCTTCATCCATCATGACATTTTGAAGAGGAGCCTTTATCCTTTGATCCTCAGTAGGATTCCTTTCTCTCTGTAAAATTTGCATTGGTTGATTATTTCTTCTGAAGTTGTTGGGATTCTGATTTTGGTTTCTACCTGCATAATCATAAGTACCCCTTCCCTTGACAGGTTGCTTATTTTCAATTTTGAGTTTAGATATCTCAGAGGTTAGAGACTCTAACATCTTAGCCATTTTATCTAACTTTGAGTTAGCATTGGATGAAGAAGAAGCTTCATCTCTTGGCTTTCTTCTATCGGTGTTTCCTTTCAACTTATGGGTAGCCAATATATTTGATTCCACTTCAAGGGAAGAATCTTGCATCAGAGATAGTGTTGGCGACCTCCTTTCTCTCAACAATAAACAAAATTATGAGTCAAAAGAATCGGAATATGTGATTTTGGCAGAGGCATCTGAAGGTTTTATCTTAGCTGATATTTTACTGTACATTCGGTTGAACCTTTTAGTGAAATCAGAGACTGACTCACCATTTTCTTTCCTTAGATTTCCAAATTTAGTAATATAGTATAAAAAATCTCTTCTATCACCCCAGTGTTTCAAAAAGGTATCATCCAATTGCTTGATGCCAACTATTGAACTAGCAGGGAGTTCTTTGAACCACTTCCTAGCATGGCCATCTAAACTTTGGACAAAGACTTGGGTCCAAACATCTTCCTCCTCAATGTTAAGGTTTTCAGCATAACTGTAGAAGGCCTCTATATGTTCTTCAGCAGTCACATCACCCTCACCTGTGAATTTGGGCATATACTTCTGATAGTCTCTTGTCGGCATAGCTGATACTAGGTTTGGAAATATTAGTGGCGCATACCTAACAACTAGGATTTGTTGCATCTTGGTCAAAGGAGGTGGTGCATCCATAATGATCAGGGGTGAGAGAGGTGATATTTTTTCCTCTGATTCCTCAACACTAGGGAAATTTAAATAAGGTGAGTTCTCTAACGGGAAAGAGGTCTGATATGAGGCTCTATAGAAATTTGCAAGCTATTCAACCAAGTTTTCTTCACCTTTAGCAGACATCTCTTGAAGAAGATGTTCTATAGCAAGGAGGATAGTGTAAATGTTTAAATGATCTTCTTTCTACTGTGATTGAAAAGACTCAAGAGAGGAAGAGCTATGATTTCTTTCTAAGGACTTAGATGACTGTTCAACCAAATTTGAATCTATCAATTCTTCAACAGTGACATTTTCCTGTTGATAAGAAATAATTGATTCTTCCACAGTGGTTACAGTTGCTTTTTCACTGGCAATATTAGTGGAAGATGATTCAATGTTTTCTGTAGTAGATTTCTTAGAACTATAGAAAGGATTACCTTCAGTGCCCAATTTTGAAGTCCAACCCTGGAATGATCTCCCTCTTCTAAGAAGTAGTTCTGGGTTGGGCACTGGTGTGACAGGCGAGTCTTATGGATTCGCCCTGGTACTGATCCTCTTGGGAGCCAGAATGAACTTATAGAGTCACCAGATATATAATTACAACGAATGTGATGTCTGATCTTTGTCTATCATCAAATATCAACTCTGTGTCGTATCCTAGGAAAGTTGAGCTTCAGTCTCAGATTCCCCGACAACGGCGCCAATTTGTTATCTCTCCAAGAAACTCTTTAGGGTTGTAGGCTAAAGATGCTTGGTAACTTAAGAATATGGTAACTAGGTATGCTTGGAACAATGGGATAACTCAATGATTAATGAAATGGATAACTCATCATAAATTGGAATAAGACAATGCTTTTAGAAATCAATAATCAGACAAGATATTTTAAACAGGGGATGAAGAATACTAATCTTGATTACCAAATACAACTAGGTGTAGGGTTAATACAAGATAGAAATAAATCCTTCAATTCAAGTTTATGAGCTTAATAAAGAGATGGCAGTCTTTAGAAGCTAAGACAAATTGAAGTAAAGTACAAAAAGATAAGATGCATGAGCAATTCTGATATTGAAGACAAAAGAAGACTGTGATTCTATTATCAAATAAGAGTCTATAACAATAGCAAAATGTATCCCAGATTGAATCGTGATCTCTTAAAAATTTAGGCATTTATAGCCCTTACAACAAGTCTAAGATCCTGAAAAATTGGATCTATATATCTAAATATAGAAAGTAAATTTGACTAAATACAAATGGATAATCAAAGAACTAGTTTCTAGCACTCGAACTGTCTTCTTTGTTGATATTTGACATCTGGTCTTCATCACTTGTATGACTTTGATGTATCATGGAGGGTAAAGACACATGTCTTCTATATCTGGAAATCTTTCAACAACTATAACCCAAAACTTTAGTTGACCAAATTTAACATTTAGTCCCAAAAACCTCCACGAATCTTTGATGCCGAATACTTATTGATTTGGTGGTTAATACTTTGATACTCCCATATCCTTTTAATCACTCCAAAATCGCTTTGCTCCAGCTTAAATTTCCAAAATTTTCTTTCTGTAGTTTCACCAACAATTTTGCCTTTCGATCTGCTAATTAGCTGGTGAAAGCTTTGCTTTTCATCAGCTAACTAGTTATAATTTTGCCTTCTGCACTGGTGAAATTTCTGTCTTGGTCAAAAAGGAAACCCTCCATATTCAAAATTGTTGTTGTAGTGTCCCCAAGGCCGAGCCCTGTCATAAATCATGTTATGAAAGGAATTGTAATTATGTTTTATAGGCTGGTGAGCCAAGTTTTTTATAAGCTGGTGGCTTATGTGTTTGTTAGGCCAGGGAGCCTAAGTGTTGAAGGCCATGAGCCTGCTGTTGTATATGTAATCATGCAGAACAATTAATAAAAATTTTTTAAACACCGCCAGGTGCAGACCGACCATGATGAATGAATGAAGGGGGACTAAGCATCCATAGAGAGGCCAAGGAATTAGAGGCTGGAAGGTGGGAAAAGGGGCTAAGTGTTTAGCCNTTATTATTATTCCAAAAGAACATGTGCCATTTATATTTGTATCCTAAGTTCCTGACCAAGGGAAGGTGATGCGTGCTGGTGGAATGCATGCAGTCTCCAGGGCGACAAGTGTCAACCCTGGTGCATGAGAATAAAACGACCAGGGTGGACCGTGAGGGGGTTCCTTCTCCCATTTGATCAGACTGCTTGAGTGTGTATGGGCTCTGAGAAGTACGACTAAACCGAGTTCTACAGAGAACCTTCGTGTGTCCATGTGATCCAAGAATTCTGTTTGGCTTTGAGAAAACCTGTGTATACCTCTGTACTGAACCAGAAGCCTATGATCGATTCTGAAAGAGCCAGTTTCACCTCTGTTTTAAACCAGAAAATCCCATGTTGTGTCTGGAGAATCCGTGTGCATCCACTGGCTGAGATCGAGCCTATGCATAAGATCTCTATTCCAAAGCCGTGACCGCGAGATTGATTTTCCATCGCTGAACCAGTTTGAGGAAGCTTGTGTCTGTTTCCTGTGGGTTGTTGTGGCCACACAGTGCTGGACTACATATGGCTTGTGACCAGTTGTGAAACTCTCTCTCTCCAGGTGAGAGTGGTGTTGAGGTTGGATGAAAAGGTGGTTTTGTCCCGTGAGCGTCTCTCTCTAGAGGAGAGAGTGCGCAGAGGAAGGAGAGGACTCCTGGAAGGAACCCTGTAGCTTCCACAGAGCCCGGAGACTTCCGGTCCGATCTATTGCTGTAACTTAAGGCAAGGGAGGTTAGCAGTTGAAGGACTATCCAGGTGACAGAGAAGGTGTATACTCCTAGGGTGGAATAGGCATATGGGGAATGAGGGTCTGTGGGCAGTGAGCATGAGAGGTTCCTGGGAGAGAATCCCATCCTTGTGGCCGTGTGCTGTTTTCCCTGTAACCTCAGCCTAGCCTAGGATTTCTTGTTTCGGGGTGGAGCTTAGTCCCAGCTCGGGGGTGACCCACTACTGATCTTGATGAGCAGTGTGGTCTAAGGCTGGGAGGTTCATGTAAGGCCTGCACTTGGTTGGTGGAATCTACCACTGTTAAAAGATAAGTATCTGATTATGCTTTAATCATGTTTTGCATGACTGTGCTTCTTATGTTATCATGAATTCCACTATGTGTATTAGTTGATATTAAATACTATTGATTGTTAATTATAGCAGTAAATAATATGTTTACTCTGAGCTTAAATGTATTTCTTTGTTTTAAATGCATGTGATTAATTGTGAGTGAGAATGTTGTTATTCCGCGTAGTAACACCTACACAGTAGTGAGTGAAAGGGGTGCTACAGTTTGGTATCAGAGCCAAGGTTTCGACACTGAGCCTAGATGGGCTAGTGGAGTGGTCTTTGGATCGAGGGTGAGAGGAGAAATTGTGTCTAGAGGACCAATTTCGGACCCTGGTATGGTCCGGAGTGTCAAGGAGTTACTTGACCGTGCCTATAAGCTCAGTAGGTATAGCGGTGTTGTGAAACTGCAACTGGTGTGGTATATGGCCACAAGGAGAGAGGAATCCACACCAGCAGTGTTGGAGCCTTAGGATCGGTTTGGGAGGGAAGGTGAGCCCTTGTGAATGTCGGATCCAGAAAATGTGCACAGGGATTAAAATCCCTTTTGAATTGCACAAGAATGTGGGGATCACGATACGCGAACTCCCGAAAACCCGAAAACTCGAGAAGATCTATGCTGTAGATCTGTGAGGAAGGCTTGACCGTTAGATTTAGCGGAGTCACGCTCAAGTTAGTCGTGAAAACTTTTCATATTTCGCAAAGTCGTGAGAGGAAGTGAGGAAGGTGAACACCTCTGAAACCCGAAACGCCGAAACGATCTACATCGTAGATCATAGGAAGGTGGTTGACCGTCCGATTCAATGGAGGAGTAAACTGTAATTTTAGGATTTCGGTAGATGGAAGTTCGAGATGTGGGGTGCACGAACTCCCGATGCCCGAAACCCCAAAATGCCAAAAGGATCTGTGTCGTAGATCTGAGAAAGACTTGACCGTTGGATTTCATTTGGAATGGACGTGGACACATGGGTGTGTACCACCTGCCAATGAGTCAAGAAGACAGGTGAGAGTGGTGGGACCCGATGACATCATCGAAGGTGACGTGGACCCTCCTGAATGTACCATGTGCCACGGTGGTGAATGGCGATAGCTGTGCTGTGGGCCTGGAGAATAAAGTAATTCGTGATTTCAGAATTCGCAAAGGAGGAGCACGAAGACTCAACACTCCAACTCGCAAAGTCGCAAATTGGCGAAGAAGTGCTAGCACTTAGCCCTAGCATACGGTCATGTGTAGCAGGCACTAGCGAGGAGGGAGCCATACCCATGTCACATCTCGGGTATCGACATTTGGAGGAAATGAGTCGAGGGTCTTCGACTCACAAACTCGCGAGATCGCGAGTTGCGAAAGGGTGACTTTGGTTATGAAGATTTAACTGTTGGATCTTCGTGGACCAAGATTCTGAAGTTTCGAAGTCTTGGAATTTGCAGAGCCAGACAAAGCTCAGAAAACTTGTGAAGTCAAAACATTTTTTCTTGTTCACATTGGCTTATGAATGTTGTAAGTTTTCTTGAAGGGTTAAGGCCTGACAAACTTCAGTTGGCTGCACGTCGTGTGTGCAGAGTTCAATGAGCGTCAGGATAGCTAAAAACTGACGTTGAGTATGGAATTGAAAGAGGTGCAGAATGCCTCCGAAATAGAGGACAAAAGGGTAGGAAGGAATGCCAACCTGGGAGTCGAAGGAACAAACTCTAATGGGTATGAAAAGAGATGGATAAGGAAGAACATATGATGAAAATCATTGAAAGATTGGAGAAAGATTCCCAAGATCGCCTAGCTGATAGCCGAAAGCTCATGAAAATCAGGGATCGTCAGGGTGAATTCAACTTAAAAATGTTGAAGAGCCTGAAAAGAATAGAAAAGAAATTGGAAAAAGAGAGTGACACAAGCAGATCAAGAAGTATCAGAACCCCTGAGAGGAGAAGAAGATCGAGGAGTGGTAGCAGACATTACCGTCTCTTCCCGAAGCATTCTGGTAAGGAGACACACAATAGTTCAAGCCCGTCCCCTACCAGAAAACACAAAAAATATGGAAGGGATGAATTGAAAGGGGAAACCAACAAGATTAAACCACCTACATTTGATGGTGACATAATAAGGAAGAAGATGCCGAAACATGGTTGCTGGGTATGAAGAAATACTTCCAACTGCAGAATTATTCTGCCCATGCAGAAGGAAGAATTGCAATGTACTAGCTGAAAGGAAAAGCATCCATGTGGTGGGATCAGTTGGTGCAGGTGAAACACATCAGAGAGAAAGAGGTTATGTGGAAGGAGTTTAAGAGGTATTTCGAGAATAAATACCTGACCAAAAGATACTATGACAGAAAGATGAAGGAGTTCTTCGAACTCAAGTTGGGCAGCATGACCATTGATGAGTATGAATGAAGTTTTCTGGAACTACTGAAGTATGTTTCGTTCATCAAAGATGAGGCTGTCAAAATTCAGAGGTATCTGAGTGGATTGCCACCTTCCATTGGTGACAAGATTCAATATGATGATCCTAAGACCATGGAAGAAACCATAAGAAGGGAAAAATTCTTATACAAACAACAAAGAGAAAAGCCTACCTTTTGGAAGGCTTGGGATGACCAGAAGAGGTTTAAGAAAGAACAAAGGCAGAAGGGAAACATGCCTCCCTTTTTCAGGAATAGTCCTTGGGGACAGTCATCTTTTAGAGAGACCAGGAAAGTTGAAGGGAGTGAGCAGATGCCAAGGCTACCAACTATGGAGTGTTGGGGTTGTAAAGGGAATCATAGGTACAGAGACTGCCCCCATATAAAAGATAAAGCGAGAACTGTCCATACTATTCAGCAAGCTGAAACAGTGGAGGATATGGGTAGCAGAATGCCGAGGATCTACGCAGCCCTGGAAAAAAAGCAAGAAGAATTTCAATCGCACATGATTGAAGTGGAAGGTACGATCAACAACCGACCACTTGTTATTTTAATTGATTCAGGGGCGAGCCATAGTTATATAGATCCTAGAGTGGTAGAAAGTTTTCATTTAACAAGAAGCAAACATGAAAAGTCTTGGCTAGTGAAGTTGGCCACATGAACCAAAAGGAAGCTCACTGAATTGGTTAAGTCCTGATCAATAGACATGAAAGGAATGAGCACTAAGGCTGAATTGAACATTCTTCCTTTAGGCTCATACGATTGCTTAATTGGGATGGACTGGTTGGAATGGCACCATGCCCTTCTGGATTGCCGTAACAAGAGGTTTACATGCCTGAACGAAGAGGGAAATCAAGTAACAGTCCAAGGAATTCCCAGAGCCATGGTTGTTAGGGAAATCTCAGCCATGCAGCTGAAGAAATGTTACCGGAAAGGCTGTCAATTATTTGCATCTCAGGTGGAAGAAGCATCTCGAGATGTAGTCTCAAATTTGGAAGACCATGAGGTACTCAAAGAGTTTAAGGACATATTTCAGAAGGTACTCGGACTACCTCCGAAGAGGGACATCAATTTTTCTATAAATTTGATGCCTGGAGCAGCTCTAGTTTCAAAGGCTCCTTATAGAATGAGTACGCCGGAGCTGAAAGAGTTGCAATTGTAGCTCAAAGAGATACTAAAGAAGGGATACATTCACCCCAACATGTCACCTTGGGGAGCCCCAGTCCTATTTATGAAGAAGAAAGATGGGACGTTGAGGCTATGCATTGATTTCCGACAGTTGAATAAGGTAACTGTCAAGAACACATATCCTTTGCCAAGGATCGATGATCTTTTTTATCAGTTGAAGGATGCGAAAATATTTTCAAAAATAGATCTTAGATATGGATATCACCAAGTGAGAATAAATGATGAGGACATTAGCAAGACCACCTTTAGAACAAGGTACGGTCATTATGAATTCACAGTGGTGCCATTTGGAATGACAAATGCACCTGCTGTTTTCATGTGCTTAATGAATGGAGTGTTCAGAGATTATTTGGACAAGTTTGTCATAGTCTTCCTGGATGATATCTTGGTGTATTCCAAGATAGAGGAATAACATGAGCAACACCTGAGAATGGTGCTGCAGGTGTTGAGAGAAGACCAGCTGTATGCAAAACTGAGCAAGTGCTCATTTTATCAAAGGAAGATTCATTACTTGGGGCACATTATATCAAAGGAAGGGATCACTGTGGATCCTGAAAAGGTTGAGGCCATTCGAGAATGGTCAGCACCAAGGAATGTGGCAGAAGTTAGATCTTTTATGGGTCTGGTAGGCTACTATAGAAGGTTTATAGCTGGATTCTCAAGGATAGCTCATCCTATCACTTCCTTGCAAAGGAAGGAGAAGAAGTTACAGTGGAATGAAGAATGTGAGAGCAAATTCTAATGATTGAAGCAGCTGCTAACCAGCGCTCCAATCCTAAAGATTGCAGATACAAATAAGGATTACGTAGTGTGCATCGATGCGTGTAAGGAGGGGTTGGGAGGAGTTCTTAGCCAAGAGGGATTTGTAATTTGTTATGAGTCCCGAAAGCTGAAAGAACATGAAAGGAATTATGCCACTCACGATTTAGAGCTAGTAGCAATCATCCATGCCTTGAGGAAATGGAGACATTACCTCATGGGCAAAAGATTCGAGTTGAGAATAGACCATAATGGTCTAAAGTATTTATTTGATCAGCTGACTTTAAATGTCAGGAAAATCAGATGGTTGGAGTTTTTGTGCGAATATGACTTTGATATCAAGAATATCAAAGGGAAAGAAAATAAGGTGGTTGATGCACTCAACAGAAAAGTGCATGAATTACATGCTACAACCATTAGCATGTACAGGACTGAGATTAAAGACAAAATCTTGGAAGCTGCAAATGCTGATTTACAGTACAGAGGTTTAGAAGCAAAGATACAACATCGTGAGAGACCACAGACCAAGGAAAGTTACACCTTGGGAATTGATGGCTTACTTCTGTATAAAAACAGAGTGTATGTACCCAATGTCCAAGAATTGAAGCTGACAATTCTAAAAAAAATGCATAACATGGCTTATGCTAGACATCCTGGATATCAAAAGACTGTGGCAGCAGTTAAAAGCCATTATTTTTGGCCGGGTATGAAGAAAGAAATCGTTGAATACATCACCAGATGTATGGAGTGCCAGAAGGTTAAGGCTGAGCATAGGCACCCAGCAGGGTTGCTGCAGCCTTTACCCATTCCTGAATGGAAATGGGATGTGGTAACAATGGGTTTTATCACTGGACTACCTAGAAAAAGCAAGCAACATGATTCAATCATGGTGGTGGTGGAAAAACTTACTAAAGAT
>SNQJ01S0117511.1:21688-49373 GCA_010110895.2 Picea sitchensis
TGTACATAATGTGTTTCATGTTTCATTGCTTAAGAAATATGTACCTGATGCTAATCATGTTATTGATTGGAATGTGATTCAGGTGGAACCAGAGGGTGTCCTGCAAGTGCATCCTGTGCGCATATTGGACATGAAAAGAAAAAAACTCCGGAATCGAGCTATAGAGATTGTAAAGGTCCAGTGGACCTGGTATGGTCCTGAAGATGTGACATGGGAGCATGCAGATGCTATGTGGGCAGAGTACCCACATCTTTTTGAAAATTTTGAAAGGCTTGCAGAGACAATGTAAGTTGCACTGAGGACAGTGTAGAAATAAGGGGAGGGGAATTGTAGTGTCCCCAAGGCCGAGCCCTATCGTAAATCATGTTCTGAAAGGAATTGTGATTATGTTTTATAGGCTGGTGAGCCAATTTTTTTATAAGCTGGTAGCTTATGTGTTTGCTAGGCTAGGGAGCCTAAGTGTTGAAGGCCAAGAGCCTACTATTGTATATGTAATCATGCAGAACAATTAATAAAAAAATTGTAAACACCACCAGGTGCAGACCGACCATGATGAACGAGTGAAGGGGGACTAAGCATCCATAGAGAGGGTAAGGAATTAGAGGATGGAAGGTGGGAAAAGGGGCTAAGTGTTTAGCTTAGGGGGCTTAATCCTGGGAATAATATTTTATTATTATTCCGAAAGAACATGTGCCATTTATATTTTTATCCTAAGTTCCTAACCAAGGGAAGGTGATGCATGTTGGTGGAACGCATGCAGTCTCCAGGGTGACAAGTGTCGACCCTGGTGCATGTGAATAAAACAACCAGGTTGGACCGTGAGGGGGTTCCTTCTCCCATTTGATCAGACTGCCTGAGCGTGTACGGGCTCTGAGAAGTACGACTAACCTGAGTTCTACAGAGAACCTTCGTGCGTCCCTGTGATTTGATAAGTCCGTGTTTGGCTCTGAGAAAACCCGTGTATACCTTCGTACTGAACCAGAAGCCTTTGATTGATTCTGAAAGAGCCGGTTCACCTCTGTTTTGAACCGGAAAATCCTTTTTTGTGTTTGGAGAATATGTGTGCATCCACTGCCCAAGATCGAGCCTATGCATAAGATCTCTATTCCGAAGCCATGACCATGAGATTGATTTGCCATCGCTGAACTAGTTTGAGGAAGCTTGTGTCTATTTCCCATGGGTTTTTGTGGCCATGTACTGCTAGACTACATATGGCTTGTGACCAGTTGTGAAACTCTCTCTCTCCAGGTGAGAGTGGTGTTGAGGTTGGATGAACAGGTGGTTTTGGCCTGTGAGCGTCTCTCTCTAGAGGAGAGAATGCGTAGAGGAAGGAGAGGACTCCTGGAAGGAACCCTGTAGCTGCCACAGAGCCTAGAGACTTTCAGTCCGGTTTGTTGCTGTAACCCAAGGCAAGGGAGGTTAGCAGCTGAAGGATTTTCCAGGTGATAGAGAAGGTGTATACTCCTGGGGTGGAACATGCATGTGGGGAATGAGGTTCTGTGGGCAATGAGCGTGAGAGGTTCATGGGAGAGAATCCCATCCTTGTAGATGTGTGCTATTTTCCCTGTAACCTCAGCCTAGCCTAGGATTCCTTGTCTTGGGGTGGAGCTTAGTCCCAGCTCGGGGGCGACCCACTGCTAAGCATGATGAGTAGTGCGGTCTAAGCTTGGGAGGTCCGTGGAAGGCCTGCACTTGGTTGGTGGAATCTACCACTGTTAATCATCTGATTATGCTTTAATCATGTTTTGCATGACTATGCTGCTTATGTTATCATGAATTCCGCTGTGTATTAATTGATATTAAATACTATTGATTGTTAATTATAGCAGTAAATAATATGTTTACTCTGAGCTTAAATGCATTTCTTTGTTTTAAATGCATGTGATTAATTATGAGTGAGAATGTTTTTATTCCATGTAGTAACACCTACACAGTAGTGAGTGAAAGGGGTGCTACAATTGTTTCATCAAAAACTCAGTGTTCTTTAGATTTCTCTCCCTACAAATTCACAAAAACCTAGGCCAGTACCTGTAAATCTGGATGTGTATTGATCTTTTTCTTCAATTTCTTGATTTTCCTCTTGAGGCGTTTTACTAACCACCATAAGATGTTATAATATTTGGTGATTTTCTTCTTCCTCTTTTTGTCTTTAACAACTTCACGAGCTAGCTTCTCAAAAGTTGCATTTGTCTTTGCAAAATTTTCTGATAAGGCTTTGCATGTTGCCTTAATCACTCTTTCCATAACCTCCTGTTGTGCTATTACCTCTTTCAGCTCTTTAATATTTTGTGACTTTTTTGATTTCTTATTCCATGAGGTTTCACCTTCATCTACAAGAGTAAAAGCTTCATAGTCCTGTGCAATTTCTATGGAGTGCTCTAGAATTTTAATGGCTAGACTTTCATCTTCCCTTTCTGGCTCTGTATATGAATCTGTGTATGAAAAATTGAGAACATTTGTCTTCTTCACTGTGGATTGCTCCGAGTTTGTTTCAAAATCCAGTTTCTTCTTTGCTCTCTTGGGATTTATGCTAGAAACCTTGTCTTTTGCTGGTCTTGGGAGAGCTCTCCTCCTCCTTGAGCTGCTCTGAGGAGTTGACTGCTTTTTCCCTTCTTTCTTCTGCTCATTTACAGTTTGAGTTTGGGTCTCAAAACCTTCCCAGAAGAGAAAGTGCTACCAAGTTCTTCCTCTTTGTCCCAGTTCCTCTAAAATTATCAATTTGATTAGGCCATAATGACAAAGGGCATTTTTTATTCTTAGAGGTTCCGTTCTGATCTTCTTACACACTTTGGTTGGGATTTTGTGAAAGAAGAAAGGCAAATTCAAAAGGGTCTTCCCTGTGAAATGATCTAAAAGTCTAAAATGGTATAATATTAAATTGTCATACCTACCTTCTGAAGTTAAGTAAATTTGAATGCCTTTGAACATATCTTTCCATTCATCTTCCAGGTGAGAAACAAGTAAGATTTTCTTCCAGGTTATACTTCTGAATTCTGTCTTGAGATATACCCTGAAATCTAAGTTCTTAGTCACTGTCATTTTAAACCAGCTTTGGTTTGTTCTGGGTAAGCTAGTTGCTGTAGAGATGGAAGCCTCATCGATTATCATCTCTAGAGAGCCCGCCCTGGCTTTCTTTCCATCATATGACCTGGAAAAAACTTCTGCTGTCGCCTGGTGATAACCTTGCTGTAATTTTTCCACATAAGTCATGCATCCTACATCTGAGAAACACCTTCTACACATTTGGATGTGACTGCAAAAATGAGAGATTATCTAATTCTTTCCTCAACTGCAATCCACTTCACTTCCTCGCCATCTACGACTCGAAAGTTGATTGATTTGCACATGGTTGACACAGTAATTCTCTTGATACAGATGAGGCTAGCGCTGGTGAAAACTTTCTGTGTTACCAATTTGAAAATGAAACCATATCATATTGCCTATGAACACCATGAATTCAAAACAAAAGATATTGATTTGATGTCACGGGGTGGCAAGTACTTTCTCCTCTATCTCTAATGATGAATGTGAATTCTTCATCTCCAATCCTCTCATTGCTGTTGCACGAAATCAGAAGCACGATCCGCCATAATATCCTATTAAAATGTGAACAAACGGTATCATCATCATCATCATTTGTTTCGACTAGCGCTCCATAATGATTGTGTGACATGTGTCCAGTGTGTCCCTTTTTGATTTTGGAGTCATTAAAGAGAAATCCATGTTTAGCGCTTTCACCAGCTTACTTTCCTACGGGGAGTACACCTTAACCGTTGAAAACCGAGGCTTTCACCAGCTAACACCAACTTAGCAACATATGTTAGCTGGTGAAAAGATTTTTCACAAAATTTAAAAAACAGCCTTTTGAGGATCAATTTATTTCTAGGGTAGAATTTTAAATCCTATGTTTTAACACTTCTAGAATCTAAATATTTATATAGAATCCTATTATTGACCACGCTATCACCTACAAAAAGGAACAAATTGACTGATTCATTTTGGGAGATAACAATACCAATTCTTGGATTACTGAGAGGGGGGGTGAATAAGTAATAGAGAAATTTAATCCTTTTTAACCATATAATCCAAGTGTTATGTCAATGTATCATTATCATCCAATAATTGCAGAGTAAATGTAAATCCTAGTTAATTTTCAGAACTTGAAATAAATAAAAAGTTTTCTAAAATTTCCTATTGAATTTAGTTTATAATTTCCTTCATTATTTCCTTATACTAGAAATAAACAACAACAAAAACATATTGATGATAACAACATAATGAGAACAACAACAATATCATAATAACAACAAGATAGCAACATATTAATGATAACAACATAATAATATCAGTAGTATAATGAAAGCAACATTATAATACATACCTCCACCTTCTGGTTGGTTATCTAGTCCCTTCTCTATTTGATCCTGTTCTAGTTCATGCCCAGACTAAATATTAACCTCCCAGCCAACTAGGAACAGCCTATCCGACTTCCTAGCCCCACGATTCCTTATGGTTTCCTGGTCCCCAAGCCCAAAATTCCCAGCAACACCAGTGCCCTGTGAGAGTTACCCAAAAATAATTCTTCCAATTTCCTCCAGAAATTCTCAAACCCAAAAATAAAAAAATGAGATCCTCTTCCAAGTACTCCCCTCCTCTCTTATCCTCCTCTTTCAAGTCCCCCTCATTAATCCACCAACAACCTTATCCTCCCAATAATTCACCAACAACCTTATCCTCCCATTAATTCCCAAACAACCTTATCCCCCCATTAAATACTTCACCCACCTTTAATAATAAAATAATAAAAGACTCATTTACTATATTTTAATAATTAATTATATTGAAATTTAAAAATTAAGATAAAAATTATTCAATTTGGGTTGTTACAGTAAATAAGAAATGAACAAATGAACAATCATACACATACACAGTACACCAATGTCTTACGGGGAAACCCAAAGTGGGAGAAAACCACAAAATGTTTTTTCTTATATGTCTTGAAGAATTACATTCATTGGAAGCACCAACTTCCTTTGTTTTCCAACTGCATCCGGAAGGGGGCTCCAACCCCCTAGTTTCTTAGGCTACAACCTGAGGAAAGCTCCAACTCCTCATTTCTCTGGATACAACCACAAGGAGGCTACAACCCCCTATGTTCTCCGGCTACAACCTGAAGGTAGCTACAACCACTTGTCCTTTTCCCATACAAAAACAACGATACTTCCTACTCTACCATGATTAGCTTCATAATGAATCTATGAAAGAAATAGGTTCATGAAACGTACACAAACTTTAAAAGAAATAGGCCAAGCATAGATTTATATTAATGAAAATAAAGTGAGATGCTTATAGCCATGGATGTAGGTGTGACAGCTTCACCAAGCTCTCTTTGTCCATACCCTTGCTCAAATAATCCACACACATAATGTTGATGGTTCAATGATATCTCCCTTATGAGATCATAAGTTTGATGCTTCACAATGTCTCCATATGTTTTTCACCATGAGAAGGCCTACTTATATAAGCTTGGAGAGGCCCAACCACCTTAGATATTCTTGGGATAGGTTGAGGATCTTTCTCCATCAGTTGTGGATCCTCCCTAAGATCGAGCCTTGACCTCAGATTCAAATCCAACTGATTTCCAAGATAAGGGGGATCTTCCCCTGATTTTTTCAACAGTCAAATATCTCCCGAAACATCCCAACGCTCCTTCAAAAGGGTACACAGAGCGTTTCAATGCTCCCCTAAAGAAGGCTAGGGAGCGCTGGCACTCCCAGACAGTGGGTAGGGGAGTCCTGCCCAAAATTCTCTCAAAACATCCTAGTGCTTCCCCAGGCTGGAACACTCCCCCAAAGAGGGTAAGGAAGCACTGACACTCCCTGATAGTGGGTAGGGGAGCGTTGGCCTCCAAAATTGATTTTTAAGTGTTTTTTTTCATGGCAAATGCTTTGTACTCTTCATCAAATGATTTCTCTTCCTTAAACCAGTCTTTAAGGGTGTCTCAAGTGTCCTTATGATGTCGTTCGAGACATGCCATGGGAAATATGACTGTATGATGTCTACGACACTTGTGACACTTATGGCTAAAAATCGACACTTGCGACACTTGTAACGACGACAATAGGTCATCATTGAAGTGAGTAATTTTGATGTGTAACAAATTTCCCCCCAAAGTATGAAGTTAGAAGATGGGAACTGATGACTGAAGTAATTTGTAGATTTTTTCAAGCAAGGGTATGGATGCGGATAACTTGGTAGAAGTTGCACACAAACATCAACAAAAATTATGACATGTTTCAAACCCAAGGCAGACATACCTATGCTTGGATGATAAAGAATTTAAAGGTATGGATGCCATAAGATACACTGCAGATCCATAATTATATTGACAAAAATGTATAGCCACTGAAGATACAATGTGGATCTATACTCCTATGACCTGAACTGATCGTAGCCATGAAGAATACACAGTGGATATATGAGACAACAAGACATAGCCACGACCAATACAAAGTGGATCTATGTGACAGTATATGTGTCAATATTCAAGAGAAACTCTGTCGAAACCTAGGAAAAGTACATATCAGAGTGATTACTCAACCCATGGTATTCTTAACGATCTCGATGTAGTACGAATATAACCATGTGAATAGATGTCCTGATGTCGAACATGGATGAGACCACTTGATTACCGATCAATGAGGTAAACCATTAACAAGTGCGAGGGAAATCACCATTGATGTCAATGATTCCCAAGGTACCCTAGTACATTCTAGTGGATGTGAAAGGATGAGCTGAATTCGAACATCTGTGGAATCATTCAATCAAGGGTCAATGATGTAAAACCACTTTTGGATGTGAGGAGGCCTGCCATTGAGGCATGCAGGTCCCAAGGTACTAATTGGTTTTTGGGTCTAGTTCTCGGATAATGTGTTGAAGTCAACAAGAATAGACTCGTCACAAGAGGGACTTGATGTATTCCCCATCAACGACACAAAACAAACACAAAGATGTAAATTGGTGGATCAAATGAACATGGACAAGCACACGTATTGAAACATGAAATTTTTGATGGTTGACTCTCGAGGAAGATACTTCCCTTGAACACTGAGGCAAAACAAAAGAAAAATAACATGGACCAAAACATGATGATGCAATGGACACTGTGACTTTCGTTGGGTGACCTAAAGGAGTAAATAAACTTAGAGGATTGGTTAAGTGCATAGGTTCAATGGATTAAAATGTATGCAAAGACAAAGTGCCATGTTCAAGGGCGGCCGTAAGAGTTACTGGTGATGTTTTCAAAAACTGCTTGGCTTGCTTCTTTCAATTTTTTCCACCATCCAGATAGAGAAGTACCTCTTTTTGATTTAACGAGCTCGAGGAGGGTAACACATGACTGATATAAATCACCTTCCGTAAGTCCCTCTTCCTTTGTTTAACGAACTGGAAGAAGTAAGGGTTCGGTCCCGTATGGGCCCTTCAATGTATGATTTTTTTAAACTAGTCCAGAGAAGGTAAACTCAATGATTTTTCATGTTTAGAGAGTCTGAAAAGAACTTAAAGATGAATCTAAGGTTGTCCTTTTTCGTAATGTTAGTCTCGTGAGGCCTAAAAAGAGATAAATTATCACTCAAAAGATGCCCTTTCAAACCTTTTAACGAGTGGGAAAGGAAGCAAGATCACTCAAAAATATTTTCATGTTTAGAGAGTCCGAAAAGAGATTAAAGACGACTCCAGGGGTTCCTTTTTCGTATATCCATGCGAGCCCAAAAAAGAGATAAAATATTGCTCGGTTACATTCTCATGTTTTTATGAGCGTGAGAAAGAACAAAGACTAAGCTCAATACTCTGCCCCCAGCTTGAAAGATAGTGGCTTAACTCCATAATGATCATCAAAGGCTGGAGACATTCCCCCCAAGCTTCAATCCATTCACCGACTTTGAGGTTGTCACCAATTTCTGTACTTGATGGAGAAAAAAGGATATAGGTGGATGAAATGAAGGTTAAAAAATGAGACCTAACGAAAGAATCGACTCAACATCTACGAGATCTGGCGAAAGACTCGACCTGATAGGAGAGGTGACTGTTTCATTTTTTAACGAGCTTGACATAGGAAAAGAACTATGCTCAGGACTTCTGTTCCATTTTTTAAATGATCTTGCCATAGAGAAGAGAAACTATGCTTGTGGCTTCTGTTTCATTTTTTAACGAGCTTGCCACAGAGAAGTGAAACTATTCTCGTGGACTCTTCTTGATCATGGCTTCCAAGAGGATAACGCTTTGGAAGGACACCATGTCAAGGGAAAAAACTTGGTCATGGATTCCAAGAGATATTCACTGGATGGAAGAAGAATTCTCTAGCAGGAACACATGTCGAGGGTTGCGACAGGAGTAAGGAGATCAGGCTCCAATAGCCCTATCGAAGAGATCACCATGTCAACTACTGGATCTAAATCATCAGAAGTTGAAGTCATGGGAGACAATGCCACATAATTAACATGTGGCAGGGGTGATACTGTCTGCATATAAGAACCATTTAGGGAGGTAATCCAGTTAGGACCGATGAATGAAAGTTGATCAATAGTCACAATTCTTCCATCATGAGGGAAAGATATCACACAAAAAAGAGTGGACACAATGGCTTTCATGGCATAGACATAATCCCGCCCAAGGAGTAAAGGGAAATCCAAGGGGTCTTGGACTACCATGACATCAACAAAGATAGTTTTCCCTCCCAAAGTTATGGGGAACTGAGGAAGGGTCCATAAAGGTTGACTGGTTCTTCTGTTAAAAGTTAATAGATTCTATGTAACCAACAAAAGATGAGGATAACCCAAAGCTCACCAAGCAATAGAGGACAAAATACTAACATACACACCTTCATCTATCAGTGTCTGAGCAATGTCTCGACCACAAATTTGTACTATAATCTGGAAAGGAATGTGAGAGGGAAGACAAGGTCTAGTTAGCATACCCCAATCAAAAAGGATGGCCTCATTACATTGAGGGGGTTTCATGGGAGATGGAGGAATGCCCCCCAACACGGTAGATTTTGTATCAACTAGAAAAACATGGGCAATATCGAGTTTACTCTCTATAGGGAGAGTAGGATCGACCGATGATGAAATCAGATCGACCACCTTGGCACTCTTCAGATGAAGAGTGGGATTGACTGATGATGTAACCAGAGAAACCACTTTGGCACTCTTCGAATGAAGGGTGGGACTGACCGAGGAAGGGACTGAATCAGTCGCTTCGACACTACTCAAAGGAGGAGTGGGATAGACCGATGGCAGAACCAAATCGACCACTTTTTCACTCTTCAGAGGAGGAGTGGGATTGACCGATGAAGTAACCAAAGCAACCGCTTTGGCACTCTTCAGATGAAGGGTGGGACTGACTGAGGAAGGAACTAGATCAATCACGTTGACACTCTTCGGAGGAAGAGTGGGATCAACTGATAATGACATAAAATCAACCACTTGGGTTTCATTCTCCAAGGGGAGAATGGGGTTGACAGGTGGAAACAGATTGATTGTTTGGGTTAGTGGTTCAACCAAGGATGAAACTAAATTGACCAGCTGATCAACCGGATTGACCGGGGATGGAACTAGATTGACCTGTCCATCAACTAACGATGGGTTGGGAGAAATATTATGATAACTGATTGGAAGTTGAAGCTTTTTCAAAAGAGAATAAGCCTCATCCATACGAGGACAAAGGTGAGAATAATGATCACCTTCGCATAACATACAAGGAAATTTGACAGTTGTCTTCTTCTTACCAACCTTAACGTCACTAGTTGATGGGGAATCACCGACATGTCTAGCAGAGGCCAATGACGTGCATGACCACATTTCTAAGACCTTGGGAAGACTAGGGCAATCCCTCAGAAAGTGGTCACCCTTACAAACACTACAAGGGAATTTGGGTTTCAGATTCTTCATTTTAATCTTGTTGACCTCATCAACACTCCCAGTACTATTAACAATAGTTGGTTGCTTAGATCCAACATCTGATGTAGTTGGAGGCTTGGTCCTTTTCAGTTTCTTCTTCTTCTTTTGATCATCTTGGATACTTTCTTTAGAGCTTTCACTAGGTGAAGAAGGAGAAAAGGAAGGAGACTTAATGGGTGAAGAAGGCGAAAAGTCGACATGAGGTTGACGTGTGGGTGGTGTACTGACATCTGAAGTATTAGGTGAAACTAAAGAACTAGGAGGATTCAAGATCACCAGAGTGGGGAATAACCAAACCAGTAATTTGATGGTGAGTCCCGGAAGACTCAGTGTGGAAATTTATGAAGGACCAAAGTTTCCAAAAGAAGGAAAGGTGAAAGGTTCCTCAGGATAAGGGGTTCCTCCATTGGTAGTCCCAGGAGTTGATTCCATTAACACTGACTCGACCTAAGGTCCACCAAGTAAAACAAAAAACACACATTATGAATCTAAAAGAAAACAATCAAACAAAACTTCCCTCAATGAAATCACTAGTTGGTGATGAAATCCAACATCGCGAGATCAATATAGGAAGGGGCAGAGACAGAGCAGGTGGATCAGTTATGTTGGAAACCTGCTTAACAGACTTACGCCTTGGTGCAAGCTTCCACATAGTAAATGTGGATTTACCCTCCAAGGAGCCCGAGTGAGTTTGACCAACATCTGTTCCATGTACAATGAGACTTCCCTTCACCGTCACCTCATGTAAGACCCTGAATATTATGGCTACTAAGGTCACCAACTCGCATTCAACCCCTGGGCGAGTATAGTCGACAATCCAGTCTGAATGCGTGGGCAGGATAACAAGTCTGAAATCCTTCAAGAGAACTGAGGACAAATGGACTGATAGAATTCCAGAGGACCTCGAACAGATTCGAAATTCATGAAGCACCGAGACCAAATGAAGACAGTTGTACCTCAAGAAGAACCCCCAATATACGATCTGACTACTACGAACATTTGAACCACGGAGGGATAATCTTCGTAACTCTCCCGAACATGACCTCATGTGTAACCCCTGTGTGAGAGGGGGATCCCAAAAATCCTATACGACAGTTGGATTTTCTCTCCCTATCTCAAGATGCTAATGTTTGTTTGACAACTTTGGAAAGTTATCCTTTCAACCTATTCCAAATCCCTACACCTTAAGAAAATGTAGGTTTGCTAACAGAAAATGTAAAAATTTCTGATGAATTTTAGTTAAGTGCTTGATTTTAAGGCTGTTGTTTACTCAGAGGTGTATGAGAGTGAAAAATGATGATATCATGACTCAATTCCCAAAACATGCATAAGAAATGATAAACAATCTTTTCTTTCAATGAATGTCTATTTAAGGGAAGAAGTATTTTCCTTTCACTTTCAAACACTAAGATGCAATGACCTCATGCAATAGTCCTCAATCAAAAATCTGATACAATGCTAAAATGTTTATATTTGACTGATAATCAGTTTGATGTAAAGCTTCATATGTTAATCAAACTTCAATACCTGTGACATTTAAGCAACCTGGAAGCAAACTTCACATAAACAAAAACACACCCTCATTGTGATCAAATAAGAAAAAATAAAACCAAATCCAGACAGGAGGAAATGCTTGGAGAAAAGACCTCAAAGATCAAAACAAAATAGTGAAAAGATCTTTGAATTTTCTTACAATAGCTTTCGGTCAATCAGATAAGTGAGAAAGCAGTAGATCAATTCCAAATCTCAGGGAAGAAGAGTAACTAAAAGCAAGGAAAATAGATGTCAAAAATCCAAAAAAAACATCATTAATCCTTAGAAATCAAATAATTGGAGGCTAAACAAGGACACACTAAGATAGCATAAACCCTGAGCAGATGAATCAACAAAAAGAAGACTGAGAAAAACTACTCCCAAGAAGATTTTTGTAGAAAAAGGGGTAGTTCTCTGGTGTCAAGGGTACCAGAGCGTTGCAACGCTATGTGGGAGCTTGCAAGGGAGTGCCAACACTTTGGTGGTAAAGGTAGGGGAGCGCTGGCCTCTCAGAACTCAAAATTTTGCCCAGAAATAAAAAAAAAACTCAGGAAAAATGAAAAATTCAGTGTGTAAGATGAATCCAAGAGCCAACAACACATCTAAGGATCAGAGACACAGTACGAATAAGATTTAAAAATGAGAAAAGGCCAAAACAAGACCTAGGAAAGGAATCAAAAATCAAAGTTCCTCCCCAGTGGAGTCACCAATTTTTGTTACAAGATAATCCCCCTACGGACAAGTGGATTTCCTCTTGGATATTAGACCCCTATGACCAAGACAGAAAAGTGCTATTATGGACACTGACTTTCCTTTTCATGAAGCTAAATTATTCAAAGAAGAAGAAGAAGAAGAAGAAGGCTAAATACCTTTTTACTGGCGTTTTTCCTTGCTCAATTCAGGCTAATCTTGATCTCCAAGTTCTTTAGAAGGTCCTGCAATACAATGAGCAACAACAATGCTACTTCCCACTCTACCATGATTAGCTTCATAATGGATCTATGAAAGAAACAAGTTCATGAAACATACACAAACTTTAAAGGAAACAGGGCAAGCATAGATTTATATTAATGAAAACAAAGTGAGATGCTTACAGCCATAGATGTAGGTGCAACAACTTCACCAATCTCTCTTTTTACATACCCTTACTCAAATAATCCACACACAAAATGATTAAAGACAAGGTTTATGTTTTCTTCTGAAGATTGAATGAATAATTCAGATAAACTCTGCTCTGTATTTGAAATGATCCCTGATCTTTTCCTCACTCCACCTCACAAATTATAAGAATCCACTAATATGAATGTCTTGCCTAGCTACATATGTCTCTGTTATTTATTCATTTAATTGTCTTTTTTCTTTGCTCCATTTTGCCCAATGGTCCTTTTTTATGTCTCAACCAAACCAATTCAAAATCCATAAACAAACCCATGCTCTGCATAACTAGCCTAATATCTTATTCCCAACAAAGCTATATCAGACAGAGAGATCCCTCTCTGAGTCTTGGAGGGCTAGATCCTTGACTCAAAGTGGTTTTGATGTTGCCTCTGTGACTGCCTTCATAGCCTTGGGCAAATTACAGAGTGATAACAGAATGGCTACCACACTGGGGAACTTTCCCCAGTAGTACACTTCAAAGTTCTAGATCTGATCACTGATGGTGGATAGTGACTAGACACAAGAAGGATGAGATCATTCACCTGGCGAATCCAATCTCCAGATTAGATCCAATTCGAAGACTCCACTTGAGGAAGAACCTGGAGCATGACCAAGCAACCTAGAAAGAGAAGGTATTCAAGTCCTAATTGTATTCAATATGTTGTAGGATTTTTCTTTAATTATCTTCTCTCTTATTCTGATCCTGGTCAAGAGTACAATGCTAAAGTTTACATTGATCTTTTGCCAATTGATGAGCTTCCAGAGACTAAGCCCCAAATTGTGGATCATGTACATACTCATACACCTGTGCACATCCCATATGCACCTGTAGAAATACTAGTGAGACATAAGCCTCCTACTTTATCTCCTACTCTTGCTAAACCTCAGGATGGTTGTAAGCCTCTTGCTTCACCTCCTGTACCTGCCAAAATCCCAGACAGATACAAGCCCCTAGATTTTCCTCCTATCCTCCATGACCTCCCTGTAAATTACACCAAGAATCTACCCAGGTTTGATGGAGAGAATGCTAATATTACTTTTGGAAAACACATCCATAGGTTTGAAGTTTTCCTTGACCTTTATGAGGTTGAAGATGACGATGTCTATATCAAGATGTTTCCCTTGTCTTTGCAAGGAAAAGTTAAAAATTGGTTTAAAAACCTTCCAGCTGCGAGCATCAGAAATTTCCATCAGTTCATGCAAGTTTTCTTAGATAGGTGGGTGATCATGGGAAATGTTTTTCTCATCCTAGAAGAATATGACCACTTGAAAAGAAATCCAAGGGAGACAGGACATCAATTTTCAGCAAGATTCAATAAGGTGTATCATTCAATACCTGTAGATGTAAGGCCACCTCTTGGTTTATCTCAATTTCATTGCCCAAATGCCTTTGATCCAGAAATGACATTCCAGTTAAGAGAAAGAGACATCACAACCCTTGAAGAAATGAAAAATGTTGCAGTTGATGTAGAAACTAATCTACTGAACAAAAGGTCCAAGCTAAGAGTAGAGGAAAAGGCCATAACAGAAAAGAAACATATGACATATTTAGAAGTTAAGCTAGATGTCTTGGCCAACACTGTAAAAGATATGATGCATGAAATTAACAGGAAAGAGGAGCTTGTTGTTCAAAGACCTCATATCCCACTAGTTTCAGAAATGACAAAGGTAAATATTCCCAAAACGTTTGCAGCACAACCATTGTATCCGGGACTGAAAAATGATAGATTCATGTACTCAATCCATGATACAGTGAAAGATGAAGTTCAAAATCGGAAGATGGAGGAATATTATCCTGATATGATATGCATGTTCAATGACATTTCATCCAAGGAGGATTCACCCAATCTTGATTGGTATGATGACAAATATGATCACGATGCAGAAAGTCTTGGGGTAAGTGGACAAACTTTACCCTTGTGCTTCTCTTCTTTTAAATTTTTGAAGGAAATTTCTTGACAAGTGGTAAATATCAAAGAAGGCAAACCTTTTGATGAGATAGTAAAGGATGTTAGTGTGGGTAAAAAGGACATTTCAGATCCAAGATTACAATCTCCAAGTTTATCTGATCTTCAAAGTTCAGGGAAAAATTCAGAGCTTGAAACATAATTTGAAGCTTTGGAATGTAATTTTGTACCATTAGAGGTTAATTCACTTCAAATTTTGAAGGGGGAAGACGCAAAATTTTTTCAAGAAAATGCAAACTGCCTACGCCTATGTTTTGCCTTGCTCATGAGAAAATAGTGCCAACAGATTGTAAACATCAAGAATGAGGAACGTTATAATGCATTAGTTGAGGAGAACAAGGATGATATAGAAGTTGATCTAGAGGTACAACCACTAAATATTTTTGAAGGCCAAATATTGGATGAAATCCCAAAGCCTAAAACAGGTGATGAGCTGATCCATTTTGATTCACTGCCTTTATGCTTTAATTCATTTCAAAATTTGAGAGGGAATCCTAGTTAGATTCTAGTTGAAAGTCACAGTGTGAGCCATGAAGTACCAGTAGAGCCAATTCCACCATTATCTAAAGCATTTTATGACCTGATAGTTGATATTCTGGATAATGTGTGTCTTCAAAGTTTGGTTTCATTTACTCTTAATGAATTAAAAAATTGTTATGATATGGATATGATCAAACAGTCTTCCCCACTATCTGGTTCATCAGAAATATTAGTAAAAAACCCATCAGATGAAATACAAACACATCTTGAAATGTTTGAAGACTGGAAGACCTCATGAGCAACATAAGGTCAGGAGATGCAATGGATTGATTGCAAATGCCATGAAACGACTCATGTCTATTTGGACCCTATAGATAACTATATGCAGAAATTTTTCATGGAAGGGCCACAATACATTTTCAACAGTTTAATGGTTCTTCGAATTGATCAATTTCCATGTAAGGGAGATCATGATAGGAATTTCTATCACATATCATTACTATATCTACCTCTGAGTTTGGGGAAAATCAGTGAAAGAGCCCAGGTTTCAGATCCAATTTTTGACTGGTTATACTGGATGTCTCATATTGATTAGGATCAAGCATTCTCAAGATTAGAATAGGGTGTATGTATATAAATAAGATCATCAGATCAACGTTTTTATAAGATTTACCATATGAAAATAAGCTTGCTAGGCAAGTATGTGGTTATTTTTCTTTCTATTTTACTTCAAAGACTCAATCAAGGTTGGAATGAATAATCAACTGATTTCCATTCACTAGAGTGCATGACAGATCAAGATATAGGTTGTGGGATCAACCCAATGGATAAGGCACTGATTTATGAATTCAGAGAGCTGGGATTCTTGACACCTCCTCAAGAGCTGCCATCCCCAATTGGAGGCTATGTTAGTGTCCTATAATGATAGGAGATCTGATGATTCATATATTATTTGTGGGTCTCATGATGAAGTTCCTAGCTTGCTGGTCTTGTTGTCTCTTGAAATAAATTTTCCAAGTCATTGTCATTAGGTGATAGGATGGATCATTAAATGAAATATTTTTTTTATTCTTGAGTTAAGTGTCTTTAAGATGAGTTTTAGACTTGTCTTTTCAAGAAGTGATGAGTCTGTACTGTTATAAAAAAAAACTCCAAAATTTCACTTTCGACAGCTAAGGGTCATTTTTCAAAGCATTCTAAGCTGCCGAAAGTTGTCACTTTCGGCAGCTAAAATGACATGTGCGAGGCTCTCTAAGCTTCCAAAAGCACAACATTTTTCCAATGGTTTTCCTGTCCCATCGAGCTCTCAAACCACCATCAATACACATGTCATGATGATTTTAAATGATGTTGAAATCATCTATGAGGATCATTTTTCATGATGTGGGTGATTTATTATGATTCTAATTGATGTTTTAAAATATCATTAAACCCTAAGATATCAATTCGAAACCCCAATCATGTTTTCATTCGCCATTACCATTTCGTGCAACAAATCACATGGAGGTCTGTCTTAGTCGGTTTTAAGTAAACATCATGATCTAAGGTTCCTTATTCGCCAAGTGGTTGTTTTTAAAATATCATTCATCCACACGATTTGTTGGTCTCACGAATTTCCCTCATCTATTTTTCCTCTCTCCTTTTTCCTGGTGCTGGCCTCCCATCCATCAACCTAGATTTCAATGTCTTTAAGGTATTAACAGGTTTTTGTAGATGTCTACCGGAGGAGAATTGCTTAGGAGGGAGTTGCAAGATATTTCCTATCTGGAATCTCATCCAGAGATTTGTCAAATGTTTAAGAATGTAGGCTGCTACATGTTATGTGAAAAATTGCAAGGGTATCATTAGGGAATAGAGGGCCAGAGCAGTGTTGTTGATAAAAACATCTTGAATTTGCCATACTTAGATTCTGAGTCTGAGCCACCCATGGAGAAGAGAGAGGAAACTGAATTTGAAGCTGAAGCCTTTGAGATACCTAAGCCATCAACAAAAAGAATATCAGTAAAGCATCCAAGATTCAGAAGCTGAAAGAATAAGTTACATAGCTTAGACTATTAGAAAGAGTCATCAAATCTCAGAATCAAGATATGAAAAGGACATCTGATGAGGTAAGAGACTCATTTAAAAGGTTAGCTTTGATGCATGTAGCTTTGGAAAGGAATACTAAAAGACTGTCTAAGAAAAACCAGAAACTTTATCAAATGATCAAGTTCTTGAGTTTTAAAACAACACCTAGAAAACCTAAACCAAGAGCTCATCTCGGTTTAGAAGCATTGGCTGAAGTTGCTATGGACCTAAACAAGAAATACTAAGAGTTAGACAGAGTAAAGGAATCAAATTTTTCAATTTTGAACGGTTTTGGAAACTTAGGATTTTCAGCAACTTATTTTGGTCCACAAAGGTGTTGTTAGCTGCCGAATCCCTTGACTTTCGGCAACTAAATCAACTCTGTTCTATATGTGTTAGCTTCCGAAAGTTCTATTATGAACATAAAGCATAGAAATCTCCTCAGATCAAGGAAAATGGAGTCTTCAATGATCTCAAAGGCATCCAAAATGATTTTATGGTTATGAATCACCCCCAATATGCTGTTGTCAAGTTCAAATCGAATTATATTTAGTTTTTATAAGTCAAAGCATAACCTATTTCTTGGGATTTTGTTGTATTTTCCCTAGTTTTAGAATAGAAGATAACAAGAAAAAGGGAGTGTATTTTGAAAATATGAGAGAGGTTTTTGTTCAGCACGAGCTGAAGAACAATAACCTCTCCCATAATTTACACAGGGGTCAGAAATTGGGATATTCGAAGGGATCTTTGAGCCCTATTTTTCAGTTTTATGGATTTTTTGATTGAGACATATTTTTTCGAGAAGAATTCCAGCGATTTGGAGATGAATTTCAGAAAACCAAAAGAGGTGTTTGTTAAAGACAAACTCTTCTACAAAAATCTCCTCCAGTTTTGTAACAACTATTAATATTTGAGAGATATGATCTCATCTTTGACCCAATTTTTTCAGAAAATTTGATCCTTTTTTCATGGTAGACAATTCTAAAATTCGGTGTAACGGTTGCTATCTTTGGGAAATTGGTTGGATTCGACCTCGTAAGATTGCGGGAGAGTATTTTCTATCAATTGTTGTAATTAAAATGTGTGAAGGGGTTGGACTTGGGATGACCAAAAATGTAAAAATGCTCATAGGATTAATTGACTATAATGAATGAATACAAAGAATTTATTTTCCAGATTCTTGTGTCATTTTCTGTGGTGAAATTTTCTCTGATGTAAACCGTTATTCCTTTGTTTTTCATATTGTATTTTGTTCTCATTGCTTATAAGAAGAGTATTCTCATGATTTTTCACAAACACCCTGGTCTGGCTTAAAGACAATGTTTATGTTTTCTTCTGAAGATTGAATGCAGAATTCAGATAAACTCTACTTTGCATTTGAAATGATCCCTGATCTTTTCCTCTCTCCACCTCAAAAATTATAAGAATCCACTGATATGACTGTCTTGCCTGGATGCATATGTCTCTGTTATTTATTCATTTAATCATCTTTTTTCTTCGACTCCATTTTACTGAATGGTCCTTTTTTATGCCTCAACCAAACCTGTTCAAAATCCATAAACAAACACATGCTCTACATAACTAGCCTAATATCGTATTCCCAACAAAGCTATATCAGACAGAGAGATCCCTCTCTGAGTCTTGGAGGAATAGATCCTTGACTTGAAGCGGTTTTGATGTTGCCTCTGTGACTTCCTTCACAGCCTTGGGCAAATTACAGAGTGATAACAAAATGGCGACCACACTGGGGAACTTTACCTAGTAGTACACTTCAAAGTTCCATATCTGATCACTAATGGTGGACAATGACCAGACACAAGAAGGATGAGATCATTCACCTGATGAATCCAATCTCTAGATTAGTTCCAATTCGAAGACTCCAATGGAAGAAGAAACTGAAGCATGACCAAGCAACCTAGAAATAGCAGGTATTCAAGTCCTAATTGTATTCAAGATGTTGTAGGATTTTTCTGTAATTATCTTCTCTCTTATTCTGATCCTGGTCAAGAGTACAATGCTGAAGTTTACATTGATCATTTGTAAATTGATGAGCTTCCAGAGACCAAGCCCCAAATTGTGGATCATGTACATACTCATACACCTGTGCACATCCCAAATGCATCTATAGAAATTCTAGTGAGACATAAGCCTCTTGCTTTATCTCCTACTCTTTCTAAACCTCTAGATGGTTGTAAGCCTCTTGCTTCACCTCCTGTACCTGCCAAAATCCTAGACATATACAAGCCCCTATATTTTCCTCCTATCCTCCATGACCTCCCTACAAATTACACCAATAATCTGCCCAGGTTTGATGGAGAGAATGCCAATATTACTGTTGAAAAACACATCGATAGGTTTGAAGTTTTCCTTGACCTTTATGAGGTTGAAGATGACGATGTCTATATCAGGATGTTTTCCTTGTCTTTGCAAGGAAAAGTTATAAATTGGTTTAAAAACCTTCCAGCTGTGAGCATGAAAAATTTCCATCAGTTCATGCAAGTTTTCTTAGATAGGTGGGTGATCATGGGAAATTTTTTCCTCATCCTAGAAAAATATGACCACTTGAAAAGAAAACCAGGGGAGATAGTACATCAATTTTCAACAAGATTCAATAAGGTGTATCATTCAATACCCGTAGATGTAAGTCCACCTCCTGGTTTAGCTCAATTGCATTGTCCAAATTCCTTTGATCCAGAAATGACGTTCCAATTAAGAGAAAGAGACACCGCAACCCTTGAAGAAATGCAAAATGTTGCAGTTGGTGTAGAAGCTAATCTGTTGAACAAAAGGCCCAAGCTAAGAGCAGAGGAAAAGGCCATAACAGAAAAGAAACATTCTTTATAAGTGAAGCTACATGTCTTGGCCAACACTGTAAAATAGATGATTCATGAAATTAGTAGGAAAGAGGATCTTGCTATTCAAAGACCTCATATCCAACTAGTTCTAGAAACGACAAAGGTAAATATTCCCAAAAAGTTTGTAGCACAACCATGGTATCAGTTACTGAAAAATGATAGATTCATGTACTCAATCCATGATACAGTCAAAGATGAAGTTCAAAATCAGAAGATGGAGGAAGATTATCCTGATATGATATGCATGTTCAATGGCATTTCATCCATGGAGGATTCACCCAAGCTTGATTGGTACGATGCCAAATATGATCACGATGTATAAAGTCTTGGGGTAAGTGGACATACTTTACCCTTGTGCTTCTCTTCTTTTAAATTTTTGAAGGAATTTTCTGAACAAGTGGTAAATATCAAAGAAGGCAAACCTTTTGATGAGATAGTGAAGGATGTTAGTGTGGGTAAAAAGGACATTTCAGATCCAAGATTACAATCTCCAAGTTTATCCGATCTTCAAAGTTCAGGGAAAAATTCAGAGCTCGAAATAGAATTCGAAACTCTAGAATGTAATTCTGTACCATTGGAGGTTAATTCACTTCAAATTTTGAAGGGGGAAGGTGCAGAAAATTTAAAAAAAAATGCAAACTGCCTGCCCCTATGTTTTGCCTCTCTCTTGAGAAAACAGTGCCAACATATTGTAAGCATCAAGAATGAGGAACGTTCTAATGCATCATTTGAGGAGAACAAGGATGATACAGAAGCTAATCCAGAGGTACAACCACTAAATATTTTTGAAGGCCAAATATCAGATGAAATCCCGAAGCCTAAAACATGTGATGAGCTGATCCATTTTGATTCACTACCTCTGTGCTTTAATTCATTTCAAATTTTGAGAGGGAATCCTGGTCAGATTCTAGTTGAAAGTCATAGTGTGAGCCATGAAGTACCAGTAGAGCCAATGCCACCATTATCTAAAGCATTTTATGACATGATAGCTGATATTCTGGATAATGTGTGTCTTCAAAGTTTGGTTTCATTTACTCCTAATGAATTAAAAAATTGTTATGATATGGATATGATCAGACAATCTTCCCCACTGTCTGGTTCAACATAAATATCAATACAAAACCCATCAGATGAAATAAAAACACATCTTGAAATGTTTGAAGACTGGAAGACCTCATGAGAAACACAAGGTATGGAGATGGAATGGACTAATCACAAATGCCAAGAAACAACTTAGGTCTATTTGGACCCTATAGATATCTATATGCATAAAATTTTCATGGAAGGGCCACAATACATTTTCAGCAGTTTAATGGTTCTTCAGATTGATCAATTTCCATGTAAGGGAGATCGAGATAGGAATTTCTATCACATATCATTACTAGATCTACATCTGAGTTTGGGGAAAATCAGTGAAAGAGCCCAGGTTTCAGATCCAATTTTTTCTTGGTTATACTAGATATCTCATATTGATTAGGATCAAGCATTCCCAAGATTAGAATAGGGTGTATGTATATAAATAAGATCATTAGATCAATGTTTTTATCATATTTACCATATGCAAATAAGCTTGTTGGGAAAGTATGTGGTTTATTTTTCTTTCTATTTTACTTCAAAGACTCAGTCAAGGTCGAAATGAATAATCTGTTGATTTCTGGTCACTAGGGTGCAGGATAGATCAAGATACAGGTTGTGGGATCAACCCAATGGATAAGGCACTGATTTACAAATCCAAAGAGTTGGGATTCTTGACACCTCCTCAGGAGATTCCATACCCAATTGGAGCCTATGTTAGTGTCCTATAATGATAGGAGATCTAATGATTCATATATTATTTGTGGGTCTCAAAATGAAGTTCTCGACTTGCTGGTCTTGTTGTCTCTTGAAATAAATTTTCCAAGTCATTGTCATTAGGTGATAGGATGGATCATTAGATGAAAGATTTTTGTTATTCTTGAGTTAAGTGTCTTTAAGATGAGTTTTAGACTTGTCTTTTCAAGAAGTGATGAGTCTGTACTGTTATTAGAAAAAACTCCAAAATTTCACTTTCAAAAGCCAAGGGTCATTTTTCAAAGCATTCTAAGTTGTCGAAGCTGTCACATTTGGTAGCTAAAACGACATGTGCAAGGCTCTCTAAGCTGTCGAAAGCGCAAAATTTTTCCAATGATTTTCCTGTCCCATCGGCCTTTCAAACCGCCATCATTACACATGTCATGATGATCTTAAATGCTGCTGAAATCATTTATGAGGATCATTTGTCACGATATGGGCGATTTATTATGATTCTAATTGATGTTTTAAAAAATCATTAAACCCTAAGATATCAATTGGAAACCCTAATCATGTTTTCATTTTCCATTACCATTTCATGCAACAAATCACATGGAGGTATGCCTTAGTTGGTTTTAAGTAAACATCATGATCTAAGGTTCCTTATTTTCCAAGTGGTTGTTTTTAAAATCTCATTCATCCACACAATTTGTTGGTCTCACGAATTTCCCTCATCTATTTTTCCTCTCTCCTTTTTCCTAGCGCTAGCCTCCCATCCATTAACCTAGATTTAAGTGTCTTTAAGGTATTAACTGGTTTTTGCAGATGTCTACTGGAAGAGCATTGCTTAGGAGGGAGCTGCAAGATATTTCCTATCTAGAATATCATCCAGATATTTGTCAAATGTTTAAGGATGCAGGATGCTACAGGTTTTGTGAAAAATTGCAAGGGTATCATCAGGGAATACAGGGCCAGAGTAGTGTTGTTGATAAAAACATCTTGAATTTTCCATACTCAGATTCTGAGTCTGAGCCACCCATGGAGAAGCGAGAGGAAACTGAAGTTGAATCTCAAGCCTTTGAGATACCTGAGACATCAACAAAAAGATCAGTAAAGCATCCAAGATTTAGAAGCTGCAAGAATAAGTTACAGAGCTTAGATGTACGAACCCAAATTGAACAATTTTTATCCTAATTTTTAAATTTGAATTTAATTAATTATTAAAATATAGTAAAGGAGTCTTTTATTATTTTATTATTAAAAGTGGGTGAAGTATTTAATGAGGGGATAAGGTTGTTTGGGAATTAATGGGAGGATAAGGTTGTTTGGGAATTAATGAGAGGATAAGGTTGTTGGGGGATTAATGAAGGGGACTTGAGAGAGGAGGATAAGAGAGGAGGGGAGTACTTGGAAGAGGATCTCATTTTTTTATTTTTGGGTTTGAGAATTTCTGAAGGAGGAGGAGGAGGAAATTGGAAGAATTGTTTTTGGATAACTCTCACAGGGCACTGGTGTTGCTGGGAATTTTGGGCTCAGGGGCCAGGAAACTGTAAGGAATCCTGGGGCTAGGGAGCCGGATAGGCTGTTCCTAGTTGGATGGGAGGTTAATATTCAGTCTGGGCATGAACTAGAACATGATCAAATAGAGAAGGGACTAGATAACCAACTAGGAGGTGGAGGTATGTATTATAATGTTGTTTTCATTATACTGTTGATATTATTATGCTATTATCATTAATATGTTGCTATCTTGTTGTTATTATGCTATTGTTGTTGTTCTCATTATGATGTTATCATCAATATGCCATTGTTGTTTATTTCTAGTATAAGGAAATACCAAAGGAAATTGTAAACTAAATTCAGTAGGAGATTTTAGAAAACTTTTTATTTATTTTAAGTCCTGAAAATTAACCAGGCTTTACATATGGTATCAGAGCCTGGTTTCAAAGCTGAAACTTGGGCTTGACCACCCACAACACTGATATTTTGTCTTTTTCATCTTCAATCCAATTTGGGTCCAATTTAGGTTGTTACAAGATGAGGATAGCCTCTATTTTTCATCTATTGGGATGGATAGTTCATAACCATAGTAACACAATGAAAGCTTGAATACACTCCCAAGCATGCCCTATGTTTTATCTAGGGTATTTGGAGAGAGGAAATGACTAGAAACATAAAGTGGCTCACTATTTTCAGGTCAATTGAGTTTCTATTATTGGAAATTTAACGTGCCTAGCTTACCTAGTTCCAGGCGCATTATACCCCTTGAAGTCCTCCTTTATACGCAACCCATTGTTCCGTAAAAATATATTTTTATCCAGTTTATGGCAGAGTAATGCATTGGCATCCATGGCACTAATTTTGCTTCTCTATCAGGCCACTTTGTTCCTGCATCCATTCTTTCATTTGGACAACACCCATCTTGAAATATCCTCACTGTGATTTCAAAGTTATGGGAGTTGTTTTCTAATTTTTGTTAAATTTGGGGTCCCATAGTTTTAATGTTGTGATTCCTGAATGGTTTTGATTCTTAACTCTGAATTTTCATTTTTATTATCATTTTTTTTTTTGGTACCTATTGTTTCCTATCCGTTTTTGGATCTTGGATTTTCAAAAATCTAGCAGAGCTAGATCCACATCCATATCGTATCCGGATCCATATCTGTATCATGGTAACTTAACATAATGCATTTAGTTGATAGACACATGATTTTATAATAAATAAATAAAATAAATATAGTACAAATTGCATAATATGCACGATTACAAGGTATGTATAATGTGGGCAATTCTGCATCACTTGGCTATAGAAACATATGAGCTGTAACTGATACAAATATTTCAAATTCCATACAGAAAAAATAAAAATAAATTATATGACTCTGGATAAACCAATAGCCAAAACAAATAATAACAATAGTAAAGTCAATCCGTGAACTCTATCAGAAAAATTGCCAACATGAGAAACCATCTGGAAGGTCTCAAGCATTCATAGAAGAAATAATGAATCTTCCATTCAATTTTTTTTTCCTTCTTAAGAGTTTTGATATTCAACCTATACCATGTATACCTAGGCACAGCCTGGTTGGAACCCATGCCAAATTGACCAATACTATCTGTATCTAGAGGGCCATCATCATAATCACAACCTACGAGATTACCATAGGAAGTGCAATTGAGTTTGGTCCTCTTTCTCTGAATTCCCCAATAGTTCAAGGTCTCAAAGAAGGGCTTAATCTTGTCTTCCTTTTCAAATCTGAACTTGGTATCATCAATGGCAGAGATGAGATGGTTCCCTTGTTGCCAGTTTCAAAGTAGAGGTCTACAGGGTACTGGTAGCTGCTATTGAGATTCAGAGGTAACCCACACCCTACGCAATTGTTGGACAGACTCAAATTTTGAGTGGGTGTTTTAGTAATCTGGTATCTAAATTATTTGATCAGAATTCATTAAATCCATTCCAACCAATGGAAGTTTGGACATATCTCTCTACAAAACTATCCTCCAAGCCAAGCCGCCCGCCAACCTCCAATAGAACCAATCCAGAGCCCTCACAACAACATTTTTTGATGACCCAACAAAGAAAAAACACTAGAAACTCTAAACAACAGGAAGCAAGAGGCCCATTCTGGTACATACAAAGATTCATAATAAAGGATCAAGGCATGAATAAAATGAGAAGAAGAACAAGAATCAACGTATTTTAAGGGCATCTATATATTTACCACTTTTGGAAAGCTTATCGATAAATTATAATATGTTAGGAGACAATCCAAGACATCAACACAGATCTGGAGTTGTCACCTCACTCGAAACAATGAACAATATCCCCCAAAGGTCATCCCTCTCACAGTCTGTCGTGATCCTAAACGAGGCCAATAACCTCAGGAATGCCCTAATACTCACCCTACTGGCACGACCCGTTTTCTCTCAATCACATCTTTTCTCCAATCCTTAGCAATCTCCAGGGATGAAGCCTTGACATAGGAGGGAATAAAACCGCTGTCATCATTACCAAAAATCTTGTAAAAGGATTTCAAGATCAAAATGCAGGTCCAACTACAATTCAAAATACCCGAGACTAAGAGCCAAACCTCCAACCTCTCAGCGCAAAGCTCTCTACACTATGCGCTAACCAACGCGCCAACGCACATCATTCAAAATACTAGCCAACACACACTTAGAGCCAAACCATACCATCTAAAACTAACTCAACAAAGAGAAATGATCACACTAGGCGCAGATAAAGTGGAGGTACCCGCCAAGCCATGGAATGAGAGAATCTCCAAGTATTTTACCAGACGTACCATCGAATTTCACCAACTATCAAGTTAATACATACGGTAACATAAAACACAAGACAAAACATCAAGCACCAAGCTAAGGGTCGAACCTATGATTAGTGTTGGTTGAATACGCGTCCCATGGTGCAATACGCGTCAACAACAAGATTCAAACGTGCGCAGGAAGATGCCAATAGATATGGAGTCTGTCTTCTTGTAGTACGCATCCACAAGCAGGCCCAATCTCCAATGAAATACATTTAAAAAATATATATATTGGGTCTAAGGCCCAATCTCCAGGTTTCTTTCAAGTGCCATGCACTAGCGTAGCACCTCCGCCAGCCAGAAACAAAACACCCAGACCACGAGAAGGCGAGCCTACAGGGCGCAAACCACCCGAGAGCATTAACAAGTCACCTGCCAAATCATACAACACCGACTAAGCCACCACGGAGCTCATGGGTTACCTTAGCCATTTCATTAACATCAACCCTTTTAAAACGTTATTCGACCAATTGTTGTGTCAGAATTTGTGTTCCCTGAAATTGAGCAACGTAGGGTGTGGATATTCCCTTCAAAATGGAATCGGTCCTCTCTTCAAAATGACATCTTCCCTTTACAAAGTGAACTACTTTGCGATTAGGTCTTAATTCATAAAGAAATCCAAGTATGTTTATGCAATAAATATGGAATTTGTTATTGTGCTCTGCAATGTATCGGGCTACAAGCAAACAAACTTTGTTCTAGCTAAACTGTGTCTACTCCGTTCGGATGACGAGCGACTCTCTTCAAATCGATGAACCACAGATTTCTTCTCTATTTTGATAGGGCAACTCTCCATTACCATCATACAACATCAAGAACAATGAGACAGATAGGCGGGGAAAGGGGTTAAGCTATACCTCTGAGTTTTTCACTGTCTTCCTCTTTCTCTTCCACTCAATAAGAAATAAGTCATTCAAAATCATGAAAGCCTGGGATGCAAACCTAGTTCTATGTACCTAACCAACCAAATTAGACAAATGGTTCTTTTAATGGACAATGACCCTTCACAGACTATGAACGCAGCGTGGAAAGATGAAAGGATTAAAAATTTGGAATGGATTGCAGTTTGGAGCGAGTTGCATCTGACAGTTCCACCAACAACACACACGAGTCATTGAAAGAGGCAACTTGCTCACCACACAAATAACTTTGTAAATGCTGCCCACCCTACTGCAGTGCAGCTAATAAATGACCCCTCTCTTATCCTCTGTAAAAAGCTAATCTGCCTGTCATAATGTGTTCTTGGGATACCCATTTTTCTGCCCAAATTCAACTCATCACGTATGCAGTTAAATGCCCTCTTTATTGCCTACTCTCCTTTTCCAAAAAACAGATTCTGGCTACTTAATGAGCCGCTTTACTCAACCACGGTCCCTCCTCACTTAACTCTACTTTAGAGTCGAACCCATATCTGTAGGTTGGTTGGATTTAGATACCCATTACTTGTTGGAATTGATTGACCCTTACAATCTCACCTTACACTAGTATGCTTGTATTTCATCATAATTGGTTCTGGTATGCTTGTATTTCATCATAATTGGTTATGGTAAAAAGGATTCATTCAAATA
>SNQJ01S0117512.1:0-27685 GCA_010110895.2 Picea sitchensis
CATATTCTCTTTTCTCTCTATTTTAATTTTATAATCTTAACTAATTTTTCTTAACCATTTCAATTTCCTGACCTCAATCCTTCTTAATTTTCTACTTTATTAATGTTTATTCCTTAATTTACTTATCTCTATCCAATTGTTCTATCTTTTACAATGGTCTTTTTCACATCTATCTCTTTATATTCTTTCCTCAACAATTTTTTTGATCATTGAAAATTAATGTCCTTGATGATGGGTGGATTTTCCACTCGAAACCTTAAACGTTTCATAAATTTTGACACAGTTTTTATCCAAAAAGTATTCTAAATTAAAATTCATATTCGAATATGACAAATTAATTGTAATATTGTTTCTAACTCAACTTAATAAATTAACTCTTATATACAACATAATTAAACATAATACTTAACTGTTTTTTCATAGTTTAAATGTCATAAATCAATATTAAACTCTATCATCATCAACTTGTCAAATTTCATAGACCTAAAATTTGTGGTGGCCTTTGCGTTGTCAGGGTTTGTGTTGGAAGAATAACAATGATACTAACTTCCATACCTCAAGATTTCGAAGAGCGGCCGAGGTGCATGAGTGGTTGAGGTGAAGGAAATTCTTTCTTCATATGTCAAGCTGAGGAACGATTGTTGTGAAGGAATGACTCATTTATGAAAATATTCATGTAGGTTGCCACATTGTTCAGAAATGCATGTAAGTTTCCAAATTTCTTAGAAGAGACAACATCAAAGGAATCCTCTGTAGTGCCAAACATTGACTGCTGTGTTAAGGAGTCATCCACTACAGACTACAATCTGAGTTCCTGTCAAATGTCAGATATCAAATATTGCTTTTCAGATTTCCCAACTATTGAAGAAAAATGTAATACATAATACATAAAGATCCCTAGTCACGAGAATTATGTCGTCGTCCTGGAAATATCGACTTAAACTCCATAACCAATGGAAACCGAGAGAAATAATATTTTATGTTTCAATTAATTTGGAAAATCTAAATTATAGGAAAGAACTTTGGTTAAAATGGAGATATCTAAAAGTCAACCGAAAACTAATACAAGTCAAACTATTGACTCATTGCTATAGTCCATGCACCGCCCTCGACATGGACTAATAAAAGGATTATTGTAGAGATATTTTATGTCAAGCTGTAAGATTTGAGGAAGCACTCTTTAACTCTTCAAGCTCAGAATTTTCATGCTCTAGCCGAAATTCGAGGTTGAGGAAGAGAGTTTCACTGAGTGTCCACCAGGTATTGGGATATCCAACATCATTTGAAACTTTTCCTATTCTTCATATAAATTTTTACTTAATTCAATATGAAGAAAATTATGTGGATTGAGTGGGGCCTGCAAAATAAATAATTTCTTAGAAAATATTTTAATATATTTATTTATTTTGGGAAAATAAAAATGGATGTCCACTATGTTTTTGGCCTTTTTTCCAAAAAAATTTCCATATGAATTTTTTCTATATATTTTCTATTCTCAATACACACCTTATTAAGTTGCAACAATTTCTCATAAAACTCTAGAACTTAAAGAGATGAAAGAAAAACCTTTGGTGGTCCAAAAGAGGGAAGCTTACAATGTTCTATAGTATCTTCAATATAATCCTAAATCTTTCAAGCAAACAAGCCATTCATCTTCCCATTGTATTTGAAGCTTGTAAGATATTTCTTGATAATAAACTAGATTTTTCTCAATCTCAACTATTTCTCCTTGAGTCAATAATTTGATGTTATGATATTCTTCCATTGTTTCATTTTGCATTTCTTTAAAAAAACAAATTGATATTTTGTTTTTTCCTATGCAACTTTCCAAGCTAGATTCTCTTTGTATAAAATATATAGTTTTAAACTCAACTCTTTCAATTGGAAGGTTTCTTATAGAAGATCTTTAAGACTTAAACATATTTTTCATTATTTTCAAATGCCTATTCAGTGACTAACCCCTGGGATGAATTATAATACTTAACATGATTCTCAAGAAATGTTATCCTTTTTTCATATTTTTGAATATCCATTTCTTCATATCGATGTTTGTTTAAGAATGGGTTATTGCTAACCCCGGTAAGATCAATTTTGATAATTTGGTCTTCTTGATGTTTAAGACCTCAACTTTAGTTGTACAATTCATAGAATTATCCAAATCTAATTTTTTTTCTTCTTGTTTTCTTGAAAATTGATTGTTTTATTTTATTATAGGTTATCAATTCTAAATCAACTACATCATTCATATGATTAGTAATAGGTTTATCTCCCCATGATAATACATCTCTAATTTTCTCGGGGTCACCACTTCCTCAATCATAACAATTTTACCTTTACCATTTTCAGTAATGGCTATTTTATTCTTTGGAAATACCAAGTATTTCATGGTTTTATCAATCCAATTATCATCTGTTGAGTATCATATTGTTCTTGAGTCTCATATGTATATTTATTCTTTTGTTGTTGATCAACATTCCCTATCTCATTTGTTTTCACTTCTTTTCTCAAATTTGTTTCCTCGTTGATCAACATTCCCTATCTCATTTGTTTTCACTTCTTTTCTCAAATTTGTTTCCTCCTCTTCTTAGCTTCCATTATCGCTTATCATTTCCTTTGTTTTAAACCTTTCCTTTCTTTGTTCTTTCTTATGTCTACTTCTTCCTCTTCCTCCTTTTGTTTCTCTCCCTAAACTTTGTATTCTTCTTCCTCTTTTCTTCAAATCTACCTTTCTTTTTTCCTAAGCCTCAACTTCCCTTTTGAGTCTCTCTAATTCAACTACTTGTTTGTCTTTTTCATTTGCTTATGTTTTTTTGTTTCTTAGCCTCATCATTATTATTGTTTTCTTGTAGTTCCTTATCCTTTAAAAAGATGAAAATGATCCCTTTGACTTGTCTTTCCTGCATGGAAAAACCCCTGAAATCTGTGAGATAACCCCCAAAATCTTGTGAGAGAACATGGGGAGGCCGAGCATTGTAATATTAGGGATCAAACAACAAAATAATCATATAGACCCATTTAAAATCATCACATGTCACTCTCATATGAATTGAACCTATGTGGGGAAGGTAACAACCATTCTTCCCAACCACCCAGTTAAACTAATGAACTATATCTATCTATCTATCTATCTATCTATCTATTCATATATATATATATATATATATATATATATATATATATATATATATATATATATATATATTCTTTTGAACCCATGACACAAATCCAAAATAATGATGGCTAGCATCTTTTGCAGACCATAACACATTTCCATTGCCCATCATCCTTGCCAAATATGTGACACATGTTCATTGATTAAGACTAATATAATAAAAACTATAGAATGAATACATTTAACCATAGTATATTATATTGTAGCTTTGAAAGGAATACATCTATAAAATAAATACTACAAGATCTATTGTCATTAGTGTTAGAATAATGTAGATGTGCTCATTTCACCATAGACAATGCTACACCATTGTCACCCATCCATAGGCACAAAATACACCCCCGAGCAACTTAACCTTTGAAAGAAATAATGATTCTGGGAAGCTACACCAGAACCAATAGATGACCAAGGGTAGCGAACACGAGAAAGTACCAGAAAGACTAAACAAGAGAAAACCATACAAATGCAGTTGCTGCTCCTCCTCCTCCAAACTTGCTCACTATTTCTGGTTTCCCGAGTGAGAGTAAGTGAAAAAATGAGACACAACGTCCTCTATTTATATTAATATTTATACTATAGTGGGAAAACCCCCCTATGGACTACACTAGGGTTCAATCGTGCAGGCAGAGCTAACCGTCTAAAGTCTCCTAGTTTTAACAACTATCCCAACAATACCCCACATTCATACATAAAACACAAAGTATAAGGATCTGTTAGTCTTACCTTAAACTCTGCGTCCGGTGTTGATCCTTTTGCATTCGGTCGCTCCTGGACTGCATGTCTCCTCCCAAGGCTGACCTGCATTCACCAAAAGACAAACAAGAAACTATGAACATGCATCTTATAGATGAATTAGTGGATTAGATGTCATAACAAAATGTAAATCAAACATGAATATTGAACACATCATATGGCAGGATGGAAAAAGTACTTCTTTATATTAATCTCACAAAGTCACTTACAAAATGAGATCGGCGACTGCTCCTCAAACTCGGTCTTGGGATCCTCTTTACCAAGCTCCAACTGCTTCCATGTATCCTTCTTCTCTCACACTTGTCTCTAGAGAATGGGCATAGGCTTATGAATGAGGAAGAAGACAAGAATAGAGAATTCTGGCTCAAAACTCATAATGTGGCTACAAATTCTTGGGGCAAGCGGGGAAAGTGAAATGGGCAGAGTTTCACTATAGCTATGTTTCTCCTTGGAATGAGACACCAAAACCTCCTTTTATATGACAAAATGATGGTTATTCGGTTGGGTGACGGGATATAGGCAGCGGATTAGTTGGAAAACTATCCAATAGCCCGTAATCTCAACAAATCCCTTGCAACTTTTTATTTTTTACAACTTTTGTGGGTATACATGGGTTGTAATGGTGCAACTAGCATACACATGTGGGAAGTAGTGGTGCAGGGCACGTGCATCTTCAAAAATTGTGTTTTTAAGAAGAGTTGTTTAGTGTTAGAATGGAAAAAATAGTAAGTAAGATGGCCCGATGGCAGCTATGCACGTATGGTGCAATTTAGGGTTATAACATATGCTCCCTAATGTGTGAGGTCAGAAGAGCATCTGATGGCCGAAATAGATTACAAATATTCAACAAAGTATGAAGCAAGTGAGCCCGGGACCAGAGTTTGGTAGGTTCCATCTGCAAAATAACAATTGTCTCACTGAGGAGGGCATACCCATGCTCGGGATGAAATAAATCATGGCTGCCAATCAAATACACTGCAGATCCATGTCATATAACTATATAAAGTGTAGCTGCGAACAATACACATCGGATCTACATTTCAAAATCAAAGATATGATTGTGTAGTATCCATCTTCAAGAAGCCAACGATGCCTGATGGCTAGAGATGAGGTCTTCAGAGCTCGAGCAACAACTTCAAGATCTTCAAAACTTGGGTAGGAGTGTAATGTGATTGTACGAATTCACTACCCAGAGGTTTTTGAGGGCTCATCGGGGAACAAACAAGAGGATCTCGGTGATCAGGCAAATAACTTCATTGATTTCAAGCAAAGATTTGATTGGACTTTCTAGATGGCCAGGCATAAGGGCAAGAGACAAACTACAGAGAGGCTGACTCAAGTTGGATAAAACTTCCCTTAGACAATAACATGACTGATGATCAGACTCAAGAAGCAAGACATTGACATAATTTCATGATGCAGGAGGCAAGGCAAACTCTCCATATGTTTGAAAGGATAACCAAACGGAGGAGGACACAACTATATGTTACGATAAAAACTTCCTAAGGTCATATTAAATCCAAAATCTTGATGAACAAACAAAAGGATGTGCTTTGTCCAAGGGTGACTCATTGTGCTGCCATAAAAAGAAAATACTTTTTTTCATCCTATTTTTGGGGTATGTTTTTTTTTTGTCTTTTTCAATATTTTGGAGAGCTTGAAAAAGAGTAAAAGAATGCTATGTTACAAAGGAGGAACGAGTATCGCAAGCATACTAGTTCCATGTGAAAGGAACACACTAATGCTCACTAGAGCAAGGAGACATGTGTAGGGAAAGGACACTGAGGAAAATTCCTCCATGGGTCAAGGTGTCAAGATGCAAAGGCAAAGTGCTACAAGGCTTGCGTATAAGGCATGCTTCAAAGGTTGAGTTGAGAGCAACATGGAGTCGACATTAGGCCAAAGACATAGAGATGCAAATCTGATTAATAAGACACAATGATAACGTCCTTCAATGTAATTTTAAACAATCCCAGAGAAGGTAAGCTTGGTGGTTTTTCATTTTTAGAGAGTCTGAAAAAGCGCAAAAGAAGACTCCACCGGGGTACCTTTTTTGAAGATAGTCTAGTCGGTTCGAAAAAGGGGTAAATTAACATCGAAAATACATATATTCAAAGCCATTTTAACGAGTGTGACAAAGACAAGATCACTCAGAAATATTTTCAAATTTAAGGAGTCTGAAAAGAGCTTAACTATGGACTCACTGCCTTTTTCTAGATTTAGCCTCCTTAGCCTGAAAAAGGTGAAATTTACTAAGGAGAACTCTCCGGGCGAGATAAATCTCCCAAGCTGTACCTTTTTCCTCCTTAATCTACAAGTCAGAAAAAGGGGTAAACTCATGCCAATAGATGTTTTTCTAAACCAATTAACGATTGTGAAAGAACAAGGTCACTCAATGATATTTTCAATTTTAACGAGTCTGAAAAGAGATTAACTATGGACTCCGTAGAGGACGTTCTTCTAGACCATTTTAACGAGTGTGAAGGAAAAATGTCACTCAATTATATTTTGAATTTTATGGAGTCTGAAAAGATCTTAACTATGGACTCCGTGGGGGTTCCTTTTTCATAAATTTAGTCCCTTAGGCTCGAAAAATGGTTAAACTAATACCTGAGAATACTCTTCTAGTGAACCGAAGTTCCTAGAGTATACCTTTGTTCATAAAATTAACCATCCATACCGAAAAAGGGGTAAAATATCACCGGATAGACATGCCTTCAAGTTTTAATTTGGCGAGCGTGAAGGAAAACAAGGTCGCTCGACAATCTTTTCATGTTTAAAGAGTTTGAAAATGGATTAAAGAAGACTCTTAGGGGCTACGACTCATGCATGAAACTGGTTCAGGTAGAGCTCACTGCTAGGCTCAGACCAAGATTATGTTCGATAGTCAACTTGGAAAGTCTCCCAAAAGGGAAGAAAACACAAACCACGGTGTAAGTCCTCCCACAGTATAGAAACTGTAGTCATGGCTTCAAGGATAGCCTCATCTGAAGGCAATTCAAAATATGAGAAATCACACAAACGAGGGTCGACAGTCCCAAAGGGTGAAGTAAACTGACCATATTCCATATGATGATGGAGGCTTTGGCTAGGACTGGGAGAGTCTATCAGTGAAGAATCACAAGAACGAGGGCTTGAGGATATATAATAAACGAGAGTAGACTCAGAAGGAGACTCAAGATCACTTGGACCTAGAGGGTGAAGCAAGGATTCCCATTCCCCCATTGGATAAACCAAAGGATCAGTTTCTGAGACCATGTATTGAGAAGGAAAGCATGATTGCATAGGTTCCTTCTCAGAAGTAATTGAACATTGAGGATAAGACGCCACATAATTAACCCATGGCGGGGTAGAGTCTACATGAACATTAGGAAGATATAAAGAGGAAGCCTGAAATAACGTCGAATTAAGATGGTAATTATCAGATGTCGGCTGGTTGATATTGACAATGCTTCCATTATGAGGGAAATGCAACACCCAGAAGAGCATAGACACCACAATGTTCATAACATATACATAATCACGACCGAGAAGCATATTAAAATCTAATGGGCCTTGCACCACTATAACATAGACAAGGACAATATTCCCACCTAATGAGATACGAAACCGAGGAAGAATACCCAAATATTCACTAGGATGTCTGTCAAAATCCAACAACTCATGCGAAGCAGACACAAGCTCGGGAGATCCCAAGACTTTCCAAGATGAGGAGGATAAAATACTTGTAGAGGCTCCTTCATCCACAATACATCGATAAATGTTTGTTGAATTAACTTCAACCCTTATTTTAAAAGGTGAAAAATAAGGAAGATGAGGCTCAACAAGGTCATTCCAATCAAAGGAAACCATCCTAGGGATTGGAGGGGGTGTGCTCAAAGTCAGCGGAATTCCCCCTTGTTATGAAGGTACTAAACTAGAAATGATAAAAACATAGTCGGTAGACACATCACTCCCTAAGAGAAGAGTGGGATCAGCCCAAGACTGCATCGACGTGACCACATTGGTAGAATCGACACTCTCTAAGAGAAGAGTGGGATCAGCCGAAGACTACATCGGCATGACCACTTTCTCAACCACTAGATGAATAGGATGTGAGACTACATGGTATAAAGGAACTTCACCCCCCAAAAGAGGAGTAGGATCAGCCAATGACTACATTGACATGACCACTTTCTCAAACAATGGTTGAATATACTGTGAGGAAACCTCAAACGACTCAGAATCAGAAGAGCTTGCAGACAGGGACCACAATATTTGTACCTCTGGAATGCCATGGCACAAATGAGTAAGGTGATCTCCATTGCAAAGCTTACAAAGGAACTTAGGATTATTTCGTATCCGTCTATGTTTCTCAACATAATCAATGCCCCTAGCATGACTGGCAGTGACTGGTTGAACATCTCCATCATGACTTGTAGAGGTTGGTGATGGGTCAATAACATGACTCGTAGAGGCTATAGACCTATTACCAGTATGACTAGCAGTAACTAGAATTTCCCCCCCAACATGGCTTGCAGAGGCTGGGTGCTTTCCCCCAGCATGACTTGCAGAGGCTGGGTGGTGGTCTTCAACATGACTTGCAAAGGTTGATGACCTATCTCCAACATGACTTGCAGATGTTGGTGACTTCTTCTTCCTATTATTCCTCTTTCTACTTTGTTTAGACTTTCGGTTACTAGTAACTGTAATTTCACCAGAGGTAGGAGAAGGATGAGGAGAAGACTTTGCTAATGAAGGAACATCAACATGGTTCCCATGAAATAAATTTCTTAACTGAGAAGCGTCAGGCGCATTCAGGACATTTGGAATAGTTCCCAACCAAACCAATAGTCCCACATTCAACCCAGGAATGTACAAAGTGGCCATCAAAAGGAAACCAACATTTTTGAAGAAAGGAACAACACAAGAATCCCCTTGCAAAGGGGTTCCTTGGTTGGTATCATTAGGAACTTTAGCCATGAATATATTATGCACAGGTTCTCCCCTTGCGGGATCGTTCAAATCCGTAAAATTCTCACACACTAACTCTAGTGAACCAGTGTTATCAAAAGAATGCCTATAAAGAGGCGGCTCCACATTTCTAAGAGGGATACTAAAAATTTCTCACAACCAGTGGAGTGGGAAGTCTACCACCTTAGGTCAGAGGCCCAAAGTAATGACTGACTAACTCACTATGGAAAACTAAGGAGCACAGAGCACACACTAAAATCGCCTAAAGAAAAATCAAGCATACTACTATCTAGTAGGAAGAACAGTTACGACAACCAACACTAGAGAAAATTACTGGTGCAAGTGAAAATCGAACACAGAAGCACCCTCTGGGTATACTCTATAAAGTGTGGCCCGATGTCTTCCCTAGGTATTGCGGTATACCCCCATAGTCACCCGTGTAAGTCCCTAAAATAAAGGAAACTAGGTTTCCAGCTCGCGAACAATCACTAGGCGGGTACAATCGACAGTCGAGTGGACCACAATGAGTAGGGTAACAAAACCCAAAATCTATTGAGGGTATCATAAGCAAGTGGTCTGGAAGACAACTGAGGATCCTGAACAGATTCAGGGTCCAAGAAGCTTTGTAGTCAAATGAAACCAACATAATCCCACGACCAGTCCTCAATATGTGTTCCCCACTACGTTTCGTCCGGCTTTGGAGGGGTTATATCCGCTACCTTTCCACACGTGACCTCGTGTTTATCCCCTGTGTTAGAGGGGGGTCCCGGATAACTTCCACGTTACTCGACTTTTTACACTCCCTAGCACATACTTGTATGTTTGTTTTATAGCCTTGAAGATTTTCCTCTCCAACCTAAATCAAGGCTCTAGCCTAAACTAGTTGATTGACCCTACAAACACAAAAATTCTAGTTAATTTAGATTAGTGTTCTTTTTACTAGCTTGATTTACTCAAAAGGGGTGCGGTAGTGCAACTGATGTTGTTAAGACTCTTGTGAAAAAAAAAACTTATAAGAACACTAGAAAAGAACAATTATCTTTCTTATTTTTCTTTTGAAATGCTTTTAGGATGAGAAGAAAACACAACACTATGCTAATTTATTTTTCTCTTTCAAATAACAATGCAAAGCAAATTCCAAGAAAGAAAGAGACTTAACAAGCTAAGTTTTTTTTTATATTTCTTCCAATCAAAGAAGAATTAACAAAAGATTCTAAAAGAAACTGATGAATGGTGATTCATGACGATTCATGCCCCCCCCCCGACCATGAGGGGGATTTGTTTTTTTAAATGCAACTCATTTTTCTTAAAATTTCAAGCTAAAAATAAGTTAAAAAAGATAGGAAACACAAGAAATATTTTTTAAAAAGACAAGAAAACTGATGTCAAAGCTAGGCTAAAAGACTATAACTACAGAGACAAATACTAAATCAAGAAACCCCTGAGAAGTCAGACTTCAATCAGGGAAGAGGATGACTGCCTCTTCTTAAGAAAAAGGCTTCTTGACACAGGCACACTACTTACATTTAAGCAACCTGCGTATGTACACGGGTTGTCCAAAGGTAGGGCGCATATGTACGCATGCAGACCCACTACAGGTTGTGTACACCTCTTTAACTTCTCAAAAAAAAAGAAAACTAACAATCAAGCTGACCAGGTAGGGAGTACTGGTATGGTAGACTAGAATCCCTTGAAGACTCAACAACTTACAAAGAACTCAAAGAGGTAATTGAACCAATTAAAACACCCAAAAACATCCTCTAAAAACCTTAGAGGCTCCCTAGTATGGTCATCAATTCAACTATAGTGGGAACACCCCGCTTATGGACTACACTAGGGTTCAATCATGCAGACGGGGCTAACTGTCTAAAGTCTCCTACTTTTAACAACTATCCTGACAATACCCCACATTCATACATAAAACACAAAATATAAGGATCCGATAGCCTTACCTTAAACTCCACATCCAATGTTGATCCTTTTGTGTTGGGTCACTCCTCGACTGCAAGTCTCCTCCCAAGGCTGACCTGCATTCACCAAAAGACAAACAAGAAACTATGAACATGCATCTTATAGATGAATTAGTGGATTAGATGTCATAACAAAATGTAAATCAAACATGAATATTGAACACATCATATGGCAGGATGGAAAAAGTACTTCTTTATATTAATCTCACAAAGTTACTTACAAAATGAGATCGACGACTGCTCCTTGAACCCGGTCCTAGGATCCTCTTTACCAAGATCCAACTTCTTCCATTTATCCTTCTTCTCTCACACTTCTCTCTAGAGAATGGGAATAACCTTATGAATGAGGAAAAAGGCAAGAATAGGGAATTCTGACTCAAAACTAACAATGTGGTTGCAAATTCTTGGGGCAAGGGTGAAAAGTGAAATGGGAAGAGTTTCACTGTAGCTATGTTTCTCCTTGGAATGAGACCCCAACACCTCCTTTTATCTGACAAAATGATGGTTATTCGGTTGGGTGATGGGCTATAAATGGTGGATTAGTTGGAAAACTACCCAATATCCCGTAATCTCAACGAATCCCTTGCAAATTTTTATTTTTGCAACTTTTGTGGGTATATGTGGGCTGTAATGGTGCAGCTAGCATACGTACGCGGTCAGTAGTGGTGTAGGGCATGCACATCTTCAAAAATTGTGTTTTTAAGAAGAGATGTCCAGTGTTGGATTGGCAAAAATAGTAAGTAAGATGGCCTAATGCCAGGTATGCATGTATGGTGCAATTTAGGATTATAACACTTTCCAATGACTTTTCTGGTTAGGCCAACCCGACTTTATGGTAATTATATTTATTTTTTTTATCTTTTTTTTGTGAGGCCAACTTGTCTTCTTGGAGGATAATACCTTAATATTATATATTCTTCTAAGCCAACATGTCTTCTATGGTTTTCACACATTTGTTTAGGGTTTCTCTTTCTTTCAAAATATTCTATTCTAGTCAAAGGTGACACAAGGAGGTTAATACCTCCTACAACTACCATAATATCGACAATTCCTCTTAGCTAGGGAGGTGTTAATGGTGTCAAACACATCCATCCATATTCACATAGAATGGAAAAGACTCACATAGTCTTGTAGGCCATTCTATAGGTAGCATATATCAATTCACGAGTATCATCATTACTGACAACATTATCTGGTAGCAATCATCAAAACATATCGTCGTACTTGTTCTTGATATTATTCTATCATAGACAATATCACAATATCCATGAGCCTCATCTAGCTATATTGATGATCCATCTCCACCACCATGTGTCTATCACCTCATGTCATTCTTCTCCCATGACAAGAGTCAAGACCACATCAGAGCCACAAACACCTCATGGTGATCCTCTCATAGGATCACTCCATGAATGCATTCAAATCTATGGTATGGGACACATGGAATTGCACCTCAATCACATTGAGTCTTCAATCCATCGAAGACTACATAGGGGCACATCTACTCTAGGTGTAGATGTTCCCTATCTCCCTTAGTCTGCATCCCAATTCTTGTGGATATAGAGTCGTCTCGAAGCTGATTGTGGATACTCACCTACTCGTGAGTTAACTACTCACCTACTCTTGATATTTTCAAGGCCCAATGCAATTCACACATAGGATATCTAGTAACAACTCAAATCTTCAGTCCATCAAAGATTACAACTGGGCCTATTCCCACATGATCTGTCTGATCAATTTTGGAATATTGGAACAATGTTGCAATCATCAATACTCCCCCAAGGAAACATTTGCATTCCTACCAATCTTGTCCTAGACAGAGGCTTAGTGAGAATGTTAGCTATCTGCTCATATATGGATATGTGATGGATCCTCACTGCTCCTTCCTGCACCATGGATCTGATGAATTCCTACAAGATCCTTCGAAAATCCACCCTGTTTCATATCTTGCATCACTAGCTATGATATATGACTAGGTGCTATAGATATCTTCATCCCTTCTTGTATGGAACCGTGCTCGATCCCAAGATGAAGTAGCACCCTAGGTGCTAGATCTATCTTCTGCACTTCCAATCCAAAAACTATATATCCTGATATCCATACTTTAACATCGAAGATCAATCATATCTATTTGTACAACATATGTTGTGCTGTAAGCTAATAATATGGTCATGGCTCAACCATATACTGGCACAAGGTGCTCTCTACAAAGAAAATTTCTATCCCGTCACACAACTTCCTCAGATGTGTCGTTATAGGTGTGTCCATGGAATTCATGTCCATCATGATAAACCTCTTCATTCTCCTCATTGAAGATCTCATCTAGTGCCAGCCACGCTTCCAATATGGTCAATATCCTTCATCTCAAACTCTGAAATCAACTCCCTCTATTTGAGAGAATCCTTAGACCACGCTTCAGTCTGTTACATGCCCCTTTGAATCCTACAAAGTTTCACGAAACCAATATGGCTTCTTCCTGATCAATGAATCCCTCTGAAGACTGACTCCCTCTGAAGTCTAACTTCCTCTAAGTCCTTTCAAGTCTGTTTTTATTCCTGTCATACGTTTCTTGTTCCCAACCTAGAACTAGGGGCTCCCGTACCACGGATAATGGCCCTTCTAACAAAGATAAGAAGTTTGGCCTCCCGCACTAGGATAATAACCAATATGGCCTCCCATAGGGATAATAGCGACAATGACCTCCTGTACTAGGATAATAACCAAACCAAAAAAAAAAATGGATTCCCGTATCAGGGAAAATGGTCCAATACGAAAATAAAATAATTAAAATAACTAAATTATACTTACAATGAGATTTGTAAAGATTCTCCTGATGTATTTGGTAGAAATAATTGTCGTCACATTTCATCTTCTTCTTTGGATGTTCATCAACTATCGATGCATGTTGCCTTTCTTTTCTTTTCCTTTGAGGAAAATCTCTAGCATAGTGACCAAACTCGTCACAAACGTAGCATTGGATCTTTGAAAGATCCTTCTTCTTTCTTGATGGTCCTGCATTCTTCTTCTGGAATTTCCCTTTCCCTTTTCTGGCATTGGCTACAAATGCTTTCTCTTCTTCTTCTTCTTCTTCTTCTGGGGGTTTCTTCAAGATATTTCTGGATAGTATTCAAGTTTCTTCTTGAACACAATCAGACGATAGATGGTCAAACTTGGGTATCTTTTTACGTCCACAAATGCTCTAAATAAATGGATCCCATGATATTGATAATCCATTAAGAGATATAGTGACAATTTCTACGTCTGGAAATTCATCTCCAATAGCTTTAAGTTGATCTCTTATTTCAGAGACCTTTGTTAAATATATGTTTATTGTATCATACATTGACATCTTGATGCATTGGAATTGATTTCTCTAAGCTAACTTTCTTCTAATGTTCTTTCTTTCAAATAATTTTACCACGGCATTGTACATTTTCTTGGCAGTCGTTAGTTCTGCAATATGTGGAATCAGATGCTCTCTAACATAATCGACCAAGATTCTTCTAGTCATTACTTCTTTCTTCTTGTGCTTGACCTTCTCTTCATATTCTACCGGCTCAGGAATGTTCTAGTTTATGTAGTCCAAAATATCATTTTCTTCTAAGATAATACATCACTTTATCTTCCATGCTATGAAGTTGGTGGCACCTTCCAATCTTTCTTCTACTCTAAAACTGGTCTTCATGACTATTTTGAATTTTACCTTGACCAATCAAACTTTGAATTTCTCCCAAAAATCCAACCTTGACATTTTTGTTGGCTGAGGGCACCAGAGGGTGCGCTAGGATAGGGTGCACCAGAATACCCAAAAATTAGGTCCAATGCTTCACTGAAAGTGCCCAAGAATATAGGTTTAGGGTTTGCTGCAACTACAAAATCAGAAACCCTAGTTACAACTACAATTGGTGCTACAACGAGCTTGATAAGGAACTCCTGATCTACCTTCCAATGATTATACTGTTATGAAGGTAGTGTAGGCCCATAACCTGTTAGAATAATGTAGATGTGCTTGTTTCACCATAGACAATGATACACCATTGTCACCCATCCATAGGCACAAAATCCACCCCCGAGCACCTTAACCTTTGAAAGAAAGAATGATTCTAGGAAGCTACACCAGAACCAATAGATGACCAAGGGAGCACACCTTCTCCAAAGGTACTGAACACGAGAAAGTACCAGAAATACTAAACAAGAGAAAACCATACAAATGCAGTTGCTTCTCCTCCTCCTCCAAACTTGGTCACTATTTCTGTTTTCCCGAGCGAGAGTGAGTGAAAAAATGAGACACGACGTCCTCTATTTATATTAATATTTATACTATAGTGGGAAAACCCCCCTATGGACTACACTAGGGTTCTATTGTGCAGGTAGAGCTAACTGTCTAAAGTCTCCTACTTTTAACAACCATCCCAACAATACCCCACATTCATACATAAAACACAAAGTATAAGGATCCGGTAGTATTACCTTAAACTCCGCATCCGGTGTCGATCCTTTTGCATTCGGTCGCTCTTGGACTGCAAGTCTCCTCCCAAGGATGACCTGCATTCACCAAAAGACAAACAAGAAACTACAAACATGCATCTTATATATGAATTAGTGGATTAGATGTCATAACAAAATGTAAATCAAACATGAAGATTGAACACATCATATGGTGGGACGGAAAAAGTAATTCTTTATATTAATCTCACAAAGTCACTTACAAAATGAGATCGACGACTGCTCCTCGAACCCGGTCTCGGGCTCCTCTTTACCAAGCTCCAATTTCTTCCACATATCCTTCTTCTCTCACACTTCTCTCTGGAGAATGGGCATAGGATTATGAATGAGGAAAAAGACAAGAATAGAGAATTCTTGCTCAAAACTCATAATGTGGCTGCAAATTCTTGGGGCAAGGGAGGAAAGTGAAATAGGCATAGTTTCACTGTAGCTATGTTTCTCCTTAGAATGAGACCCCAAAACCTCCTTTTATATGACAAAATGATGGTTATTCGGTTGGGTGACGGGATATAGGTGGTGGATTAGTTGGAAAACTACCCAATAGCCCGTAATCTCAATGAATCCCTTGCAACTTTTTATTTTTTGCAACTTTTGTGGGTATACGGGGGCTGTAATGGTGCAACTAGCATAAGTATGTGGGAAGTAGTGGTGTAGGGCGCGTTCATCTTCAAAAATTGTGTTTTTAAGAAGAGTTGTTTAGTGTTGGCTTGGAAAAAATAGTAAGTAAGATGGCCTGATGGCAGGTATGCACGTATGGTGCAATTTAGGGTTATAACATATGCCCCCTAATGTGTGAGGTCAGAAGAGCATCTGATGGCTGAAATACATTAGAAATATTCACCAAAGTACGAAGCGATTGAGCCCGAGACCAAAGTTTGGGAGGTGCCATCTGCAAAATAACAATTGTCTCACTGAGGAGGGCATACCCATGCTCAGGATGAAATAAATCATGGTTGCCAATCAAATACACTGTAGATCCATGTCATATAACTATATAAAGTGTAGCCGTGAGCAATACATAGTGGATCTACATTTCAAAATCAAAAGTATACTTGTGTAGCATCCATCTTCAAGACGCCAACGATGCCCGATGGATGGAGATGATTTCTTCAGAGCTCGAGCAACAACTTCAAGATCTTCAAAACTAGGGTAGGAGTGTAATGTGAGTGTACGACTTCACTACCCAGAGGTCTTTGACAGCTCGTCAGGGAACAAACAGGAGGATCTCGGTGATCAGGCAAAGAACTTCATTGATTTCAAGAAAATATTTGATTGGACTTTTGGGATGGCCAGGCATGAGGGCAAGAGATAAACTGTAGAGAGACTGACTCAAGTTGGATAAAAAATCCCTTGGACAATAGCACGACTGATGATTAGACTCAGGAAGCAAGACATTGACATAAGTTCACGATGCAGGAGGTAAGTCAAATTCTCCATATGTTTGGAAGGATAAGCAAACGAAGGAGGACATAACTCTATGTTACAAGAACAACTTCCTAAGGTCATATTAAATACAAAATCTTGACGAACAAACAAAAGGATGTGCTTTGTCCAAGGGTGACTCATTGTGTTGCCATAAAAATAAAATACTTTTTCCATCCTATTTTTGGGGTATATTTGATTTTTTTGTCTTTTTCAATATTTTGGAGAGCTTGAAAAAGAATAAAAGAATACTACATTAGAAAGGAGGAATAAGTGTCGCAAGCATACTAGTTCCAAGTGCAAGAAACACACTAATTCTCACGAGAGAAAGGAGACATGTGTAGCAAAAGGACACTGAGGAAAATTCCTCCATGGGTCAAGGTGTCAAGATGCAAAGGCAAAGTGATACAAGGCTTGTGTATAAGGCATGCTTCAAAGGTTGAGTTGAGAGAAACATGGAGCTGACATTAGGCCAAAGACGCAGAGATGCAAATGTGATTAATAAGACACAATGATAATGTCCTTTAATGTAATTTTAAACGATCCCAAAGAAGGTAAGCTTGGTGGTTTTTCATTTTTAGAGAGTCTGAAAAAGCACAAAAGAAGACTCCAACAAGGTACCTTTTTCGAAGATAGTCTAGTTGGTTCGAAAAAGGGGTAAATTAGCACAGAAAAGACATATATTCAAAACCATTTTAATGAGTGTGACAAAGACAAGATCACTCCGAAATATTTTCAATTTTAAGGAGTCTGAAAAGAGCTTAACTATGGACTCGCTGCCTTTTTCTAGATTTAGTCTCCTTAGCCTGAAAAAGGTGAAATTTACTGAGGAGAACTCTCTCGACGAGACAAATCTCCCGAGGTGTACCTTTTTCCTCCTTAATCTATAGGCCGAAAAAAGGGGTAAAATCATGCCAATAGATGTTTTTCTAAACCAATTAACGATTGTGAAAGAACAAGGTCACTCGATGATATTTTCAATTTTAAGGAGTCTGAAAAGAGATTAACTATGGACTCCATAGAGGAAATTCTTCTAGACCAGTTTAATGAGTGTGAAGTAAAAATGTCACTTGGCTATATTTTCAATTTTATGGAGTCGGAAAAGATCTTAACTATGGACTCCGTGGGGGTTCCTTTTTCATAAATTTAGTCCCTCAGGCCTAAAAAATGGTTAAACTAATATCTGAGAATACTCTTCTAGTGAACCAAAGTTCCTAGAGTATACCTTTGTTCGTACAATTGACCATCCAGTCCGAAAAAGGGGTAAACTACCACTGGATAGACGTGCCTTCAAGTTTTAATTTGGCAAGCGTGAAGGACAACAAGATCGCTCAAAAATATTTTCATGTTTAAAGAGTATGAAAAGGGCTTAAAGAACACTCTCGGGGGCTATGAATCATGTATGAAACTGGTTTAGGTAGAGCTCACTGTTAGGCTCAGACCAAGAGTCTATTCGATAGTCAACTTGGAAAGTCTCCCAAAAGGGAAGAAAACACAAACCACGGTGTAAGTCCTCCCACGGTATAGAAACTATAGTCATGGATTCAAGGATAGCTTCATCTGAAGGCAATTCAAAATTCGAGAAATCACGCAAATGAGGGTCAACAGTCCCAAAGGGTGAAGTAAACTGACCATATTCCATATGACAATGGAGGCTCTAGCTAGGACTGGTAGAGTCTATTAGTGAAGAATCACAAGAAAAAGGGCTTGAGGATATACAAACAATGAGATCAAACTCAGAAGGAGACTCAAGATCACTTGGACCTAGAAGGGGAAGAAAGGACTCCCATTCCCCCATTGGATAAACCAAAGGATCAATTGCCGAGACCATGTATCGAGAAGGAAAGCGTGATTGCACATGTTCCTTCTTAGAAGTAATTGAACACCGAGGATAAGACGCCACATAATTAACCCGTGGCAGGGTAGAGTCTACATGAACACTAGGAAGATATAAAGGGGAAGCCTGAAATAACACTGAATTAGGATGGTAATTATCATATGCCAGCTGGTCGATAATAACAATGCTTCCATTATGAGGGAAATGCATCACCCAGAAGAGTGTAGACACCACAACGTTCATAGCATATACATAATCACGGCCGAGAAGGATATTAAAATATAACGGGCCTTGTACCACTATAACATCGACAAGGACAATATTCCCACCTAATGAGATAGGACACTGAGGAAGAATCCCTAAATATTCACCAGGACTTCTGTCAAAAGCCAAAAACTCATGCAAAGCAGACACAAGCTCGAGAGATCCCAAGACTTTCCAAACTAAGGAGGATAAAATACTTGTAGAGGCTCCTTCATCCACAATACATCGATAATTGTTTGTTGAATTAACTTCAACCCTTATTTTAAAAGGTGCAGAAGAAGGAAGATGAGGCTCAACAAGGTCATTACAATCAAAGGAAACCATCTTAAGGCTTGGAGGGGGTGTGCTCGAAGTCAGCGGAATTCCCCCTTGTTATGAAGGTACTAAACTGGAAATGATAAAAACATAGTCGGTAGACACATCACTCCCTAGGAGAAGAGTGGGATCAGCCCAAGACTGCATCGACGTGACCACTTTGGTAGAATTGACACTCTCCAAGAGAAGAGTAGGATCAACCGAAGACTGCATCGGCATGACCACTTTCTCAACCACTAGATGAATAGGCTGCAAGACTACATGGTCTAAAGGCACTTCACACCCCAAAAGAGGAGTGGGATCTACCGATGACTGCATCGACATGACCAATTTCTCAAATGATGGTTGAATATACTGTGAGGAAACCTCAAAAGACTTAGAATCATAAGATCTTGTAGACAGGGGCCACAATATTTGTACCTTTGGAATGCCAGGGCACAAATGAGTAAGGTGATCTCCCTTGCAAAGCTTACAAGGGAACTTATGCTTACGTCGTATCTGTCTAGGTTTCTCAATAGAAACAATGCCCCCAACATGAATGGTAGTGGCTGGTTGAACATCTCCAGCATGACTTTCAGAGGTTGGTGATGGGTCGATAACATGACTCGTAGAGGCTACAGACCTATTACCAGTATGACTAGCAGTAACGGGAATTTTTCCCCCAACATGACTTGCAGAGGCTGGGTGCTTTCCCCCAGCATGACTTGCAGAGGTTGGGTGGTGGTCTTCAACATGACTTGCAAAGGTTTATGACCTATCTCCAACATGATTTGCAGATGTTGGTGACTTCTTCTTCCTATTATTCCTCTTTCTACTTCGTTTAGACTTTCGATTACTAGTAACTGTACTTTCACTAGAGGTAGGAGAAGGAGGAGGAGAAGACTTTGTTGACGAAGGAACATTAACATGGTTCCCATGAAATAAAGTTCTTAACTGAGAAGCGTCAAGAAAATTCAGGACATTTGGAATAGTTCCCAACCAAACTGGTAGTCCCACATTCAACCCAGGAATGTACAAAGTGGCCATCAAAGGGAAGCCAACATTTTCGAAGAAAGGAAAAGCACAAGAATCCCCTTGTGAAGGGGTTCCTTGGTTGGTATCATTAGGAAATTTAGCCATGAAAATCTTATGCACAGGTTCTCCCCTTGTGGGATTGTTCAAGTCCGTAAAATTCTCACACACTAACTCTGGCGAACGAGTGTTATCAAAACAACGCCTATAAAGAGGTGGCTCTACATTTCTAAGAAGAAGACTGAAAAGTTATTATGACCAGTGGAGTGGGCGGTCTACCACATTAGGTCAGAGGCCCAAAGTAATGACTGACTAACTCACTATGGAAAACTAAGGAGCACATAACACACACTAAAATTGCCTAAAGAAAGATCAAGCAGACTACTATCTAGTAGGAAGAACAGTTATGCCAGTCAACACTAGTACAAATTACCGGTGCAAGTGCAACTCAAACATGGAAGCACCCTATGGGTATACTCTATAAAGTGTTGCCCGATGTCTGCCCTAGGTATCGCGGTATACCCCCACAGTCACCCGTGTAAGTCCCTAAAATAAAGGAAACTAGGTTTCCAGCTCACGAACAATCACCAGGCGGTCACAGTCGACAGTCGGGTGGACCACAATGAGCAGGGTAACAAAGCCCGAAACCTACTAAGGGTATCAGAAGAAAGTGGTCTGGAAGACAATTGAGGATCCCGAATGGATTTAGGGTCCAAGAAGCTCCTTAGTCAAATGCAACCAACAGAATCTCACGACAAGTCCTCAATATCTGTTTCCCACTACGCTTGGTTCGGCTTTGGAGGGGTTATCTCTGCTACCTTTCCACACATGACCTCGTGTTTATCCCCTGTGTTAGAGGGGGGTCCCAGATAACTTCCTCATTACTGGACTTTTTACACTCCCTAGCACAGACTCGTATGTTTGCTTTATAGCCTTGAAGATTTTCCTCTCCACCCTAAATCAAGGCTCTAGCCTAAACTAGTTGATTGACCCTACAAACATAAAAATTATAGTCAATTTTAGATTAGCGTTCTTTTTACTAGCTTGATTTACTCAAAAGGGGTGCGGTAGTGCAACTGATGTTGTTAAGACTTTTGTGAATTTTTTTTTTATAAGAACACTAGAAAAGAACGATTATCTTTCTTATTTTTCTTTTGAAATTATTTTAAGATGAGAAGAAAACACAACACTATGCTAATTTCGTTTTCTCTTTCAAATAACAATGCAAAGCAAATGCCAAGAAAGAAAGAGACCTAACAAGCTAAGTTTTTTTTTTTTATATTTCTTCTAATCAAAGCATAATTAACAAAAGATTCTAAAAGAAACTGATGAATAAACGATTCATGGCCCCCCCCTGACCATGAGGGGGATTTTTTTTTTTAAATGCAACTCATTTTTCTTAAAATTTCAAGCTAAAAATAAGTTAAAAAAGCTAGGAAACACAAGAAATCTTTTTTAAAAAGACAAGCAAACTGACGTCAAATCCAGGCTAAAAGACTGTAACTATAGAGACCAATACTAAATCAAGAAACCCCTGAGAAGTCAGACTTCAATCAAGGAAGAGGATGAATGCCTCTTCTTAAGAAAAAGGCTTCTTGACACAAGCACACTACTTACATTTAAGCAGCCTGCGTATGTAAGTGGGTTGTCCAAATGTAGGGCGCGTATGTATGCGTGCAGACTCACTGCAGGCTGCGTACACCTCTGTAACTTCTCAAAAAAAAAGAAAACTAACAATCAAGCTGACCAGGTAAGGAGTACTGGTATGGTAGACCATAATCCCTTGAAGACTCAGAAACTTACAGAGAACTCAAAGAGGTAATTGAACCAATTAATACACCCAAAAAAATCCCCTAAAAACCCTAGAGGCTCCCCAGTATGGTCGTCAATTCAACTATAGTGGGAAAACCCCCCTATGGACTACACTAGGGTTCAATCGTGCAGACAGAGCTAACTGTCTAAAGTCTCTTACTTTTAACAACTATCCCGACAATACCCCACATTCATACATAAAACACAAAGTATAAGGATCCGGTAGTCTTACCTTAAAATCCACGTCTGGTGTTGATCCTTTTGTGTTCGGTTGCTCCTCGACTGCAAGTCTCCTCCCAAGGCCGACCTGCATTCACCAAAAGACAAACAAGAAACTACGAACATGCATCTTATATATGAATTAGTGGATTAGATGTCATAACAAAATGTAAATCAAACATGAATATTGAACACATCATATGGTGGGATGGAAAAAGTACTTCTTTATATTAATCTCACAAAGTCACTTACAAAATGAGATCGACGACTGCTCCTCGAACCCGGTCCTGGGATCCTCTTTATCAAGCTCCAACTTCTTCCACGTATCCTTCTTCTCTCACACTTCTCTCTAGAGAATGGGCATAGGCTTATGAATGAGGAAAAAGGCAAGAATAGGGAATTCTGGCTCAAAAATCACAATGTGGCTGCAAATTCTTGGGGCAAGGGGGAAAAGTGAAATGGGAAGAGTTTCATTGTAGCTATGTTTCTCCTTAGAATGAGACCCCAACACCTCCTTTTATCTAACAAAAGGATGGTTATTCAGTTGGGTGACGGGCTATAGGCGGTGGATTAGTTGGAAAACTACCCAATAGCTCGTAATCTCAACAAATCCCTTGCAAATTTTTATTTTTTGCAACTTTTGTGGGTATACGTGGTCTGTAATGGTGCAACTAGCGTAAATACGTGGTCAGTAGTGGTGCAGGGAATGTACATCTTCAAAAATTGTATTTTTAACAAGAGATGTTTAGTGTTGGCTTGGAAAAAATAGTAAGTAAGATGGCTTGATGTTAGGTATGCACATATGGTGCAATTTAGGGTTATAACACTTTCCAATGAGTTTTCTGGCTAGGCCAACCTGACTTTATGGTAATTATATATATGTTTTATCTATTTTTTGTGAGGCCAACTTGTCTTCCTGTAGGATAATACCTTAATATTATATATTCTTCTAAGCCAACATGTCTTCTATGGTTTTCACACATTTGTTTAGGGTTTCACTTGCTTTCAAAATATTCTATTCTAGTCAAAGGTGACACAAGGAGGTTAATACCTCCTGCAACTACCATAATATCGACACTCCCTCTTAGCTAGGGAGGTTTTAATGGTCCCAAACATATCCATCCATATTCACATAGAATGGAAAATACTCACATAGTCTTGTAGGCCATTCTATAGGTAGCATATATCAATTCATGAGTATCATCATTACTAACAACATTATCTGGTAGAAATCATCAAAACATATCGTTGTACTTGTTCTTGATATTATTCTATCATAGACAATATCACAATATCCATGAGCCTCATCTAGCTATATTGATGATCCATCTCCACCACCATGTGTCTATCACCTCACGTCATTCTTCTCCCATGACAAGAGTCAAGACCACATCAGAGACACAAACACCTCATGGTGATCCTCTCATAGGATCACTCCATGAATGCATTCAAATCTATGCTATGGGACTTGTGGAATTATACCTCAATCACCTCGAGTCTTCAATCCATCGAAGACTACATTGGGGCACATCTACTCTAGGTGTAGATGTTCCCTATCTCCCCTAGTCTGCATCCCAATTCTTGTGGAGATAGAGTCAGCCCGATGCTTATCGGGGATAATCACCTAATCGTGAGTTAACTACTCACCTACTCTTGATATTTTCAAGGCCTGATGCAATTCACACATAGAATATCTAGCAACAACTCAAATCTTCAGTCCGTCAAACATTACAACTGGGCCTATTCCCACATGATCTGTCTGATCAATTTTGGAATATTGGAACAATGTTGTAATCATCAATACTCCCCCAAGGAAACATTTTCATTCCTACTAATCTTGTCCCAGACAGAGGCTTAGTGAAAATGTCAGCTATCTTCTCATCTATGGATATGTGATGGATCCTCACTGCTCCTTCCTGCACCATGGATCTGATGAATTCCTACAAGATCCTTCAAAAATCCACCCTGTTTCATATATTGCATCACTGGCTATGATATATGACTAGGTGTTATAGATATATTCTTCCCTTCTTGTCTAGAACCCCGCTCTATCCCAAGATGAAGTAGCACCCCAGGTGCTAGATCTGTCTTCTGCACTTCCAATCCAAAAACTATATATCCCGATATCCATACTTTAACATCGAAGATCAATCATATCTATTTGTACAACATATGTTGTGCTGTAACCCAATAATACCGTCATGGCTCAACCAGATACTGGCACAAGATGGTCTCTGCAAAGAAAATGTCTATCCCGTCACACAACTTCCTCAAATGTGTCGTCATAGGTGTGGCCATGGAATTCCTGTCCATCATGCTAAACCTCTTCATTCTCCTCACTGAAGATCTCATCTAGTGCCAGCCACGCTTCCAATCTGGTCAATATCCTTCATCTCAAACTTTGAAATCAACTCCCTCTATCTGAGAGAATCCTCGGACCACGCTTCAGTCTATTGCATGCCCCTTTGAATCCTACAAAGTTTCACGAAACCAATATGGATTCTTTCTGATCAATGAATCCGTTTGAAGTCTGATTTCCTCTGAAGTCTAACTTCCTCTGAGTCCTTTCAAGTCTTTTGTTCTTCCTATCATACGTTTCTTGTTCCCAACCTAGAGCTAGGAGCTTTCGTACCAGGGATAATGGCCCTTCTAACAAAGATAAGAAGTTTGGCCTCCCATACTAGGATAATAACCAATATGGCCTCCCATAGGGATAATAACCACAATGACCTCGTGTACTAGGATAATAACCAAACCAAAAAAAAAATGGACTCTCGTACCAGGGAAAATGGTCCAATACGAAAATAAAATAATTAAAATAACTAAAATATACTTACAATGAGATTTGTAAATATTCTCTTGATGTATTTGGTAGACATAATCGTCGTCACATTTCATCTTCTTCTTTGGATGTTCATCAACTATCGATGCATGTTGCCTTTCTTTTCTTTTCCTTTGAGGACAATCTCTAGCATAGTAACCAAACTCGTGACAAGGGTAGCGTTGGATCTTTGAAAGATCCTTCTTCTTTCTTGATGGTCCTGTATTCTTCTTCTGGAATTTTCGTTTCCCTTTTCTGCCATTGGCTGCAAATGCTTTCTCTTCTTCTTCTTCTTCTTCTTCTTCTTCTTCTGGGGGTTTCTTCAAGATATTTCTGGATAGTATTCAAGTTTCTTCTTGAACACAATCAGACCATAGATGGTCAAACTTGGGTATCTTTTTACGTCCGCAAATGATCTAAATAAATGGATCCCATGATATTGATAATCCATTAAGAGATATAGTGACAATTTCTACGTCTGAAAATTCATCTCCAATAGGTTTAAGCTGATCTCTTATTTAAGAGACCTTTGTTAAATATATGTTTATTGTATCATACTTTGACATCTTGATGCATTGGAACTGATTTCTCAAAGCTAACTTTCTGCTAATGTTCTTTCTTTCAAATAATTTTACCAAGGCATTATACATTTTCTTGGCAATCGTTAGTTCTGCAATATGTGGAATTAGATGCTCTCTAACATAATCGACCAGGATTCTTCTAGTCATTACTTCCTTTTTCTTGTGCTTGACCTTCTCTTCATATTCCATTGGCTCAGGAATGTCATAGTTTATGTAGTCCAAAATATCATTTTCTTCTAAGATAATACGTCACTTTATCTTTCATGCTATGAAGTTGGTGGCACCTTCCAATCTTTCTTCTACTCTAAAACTGGTCTTCATGACTATTTTGAATTTTACCTTGACCAGTCAAATTTTGATTTTGACCAGTCAAACTTTGAATTTCTCCCAAAAATCCAACCTTGACGTTTTTGTTGGCTGAGGGCACCAGAGGGTGCGCTAGGCTAGGGTGCACCAGAATCCCCAAAAATTAGGTCCAATGCTTCACTGAAAGTGCCCAAGAATATAGGTTTAGGGTTTACTGCAACTACAAAATCAAAAACCCTAGTTGAAATTGCAACTGGTGCTACAACGAGCTTGATAAGGAACTCCTGATCTACCTTCCAACGATTAGAATGTTATGAAGGTAGTGTAGGCCAATAACCTGTTAGAATAATATAGATGTGCTTGTTTCACCATAGACAATGCTACACCATTGTCACCAATCCATAGGCACAAAATCCACCCCCGAGCACCTTAACCTTTGACAGAAAGAATGATTTTGAGAAGCTACACCAGAACCCACATATGAACAATAGAGCGCACCTTCTCCAAGGGTAGCGCACAAGAGAAAGTACGAGAAAGACTAGACAAGAAAAAACCGTACAACTGTAGTTGCTCCTCCTCCTCCTCCAAATTTGCGCATTGTTTCTGGTTTCTCGAGTGAGAGTGAGTGAACAAATGAGAAAATACGTCCTCTATTTATATTAATCTGTCCAATGACTTTTTTGGGTGGGCCGACCTGACTTTTTGGTAATTATATTTTCTATTTATCTTTTTCCTGTGATGTCGAATTGTCTTCCTGAAGGATAATACCTTAACATTGTATATTCTGCTGAGCCAACTTGTCTTCTAGGGTTTTCACACAACTATTTAGGGTTTTTCTTGCTTCCATAATATTCTATTAAAATATTACATATGGAGGTTAATATCTCCAACAACTACCATAATATCACCAATTAGTTACCTTAATAAATTAGTTACCTTAATATGTATCTACATATATCCAAGGATTCCAGTCTCAAATTCCTAGTTGTATTTACATTATATAAAATTTAAATTTATCAACATAGGCAACATTTAAATCTTTTAACTCCTTCCATGAATTTATACATACATTTATTAAATTAAAATTCATATTTGATTATGACATATCAATTGTAATATGGTTTCTAACTCAACTTAATAAATTAACTCTTATATACAACATAATTAAACATAATACTTAACTATTTTTTTTATAGTTTAAATGTCATAAATCAATATTAAAATCTATCATTATCAACTTGTTAACTCACTCTTAATAAAAGGAATAGAAACTGGGCATATTTGGCTAACGCTCTTACACAGTCCACTCAGGTCACGTATGGCTGGTGAGGAATAGAAACCCCTGATATGACTGAGAATAACCCCGGTAGGGAATAATATAGGGCTGTAGGGGCTTACTCTAGCCCATGCATTATTGTACACGCCACGTGATCGTGAATAACGCCCTAATAAATGGTTTTGTGCGCTTCGTATATGTATTTATATTAATGGTGCAGATTTCCAAGCAATGCAATCTTGATACTTCTAGAGGTGAATAAAAAAATGTAAAGTGCTTGCGTGAGTGAATAGTTTAAATTGTGAATGAATGCATTTATAATTCTCATTTGAATGCTTGAGAGGATTCTAGTATGCAAGGATTCTGCAATGCATTTAGTCGAATACCATTAATTCAAACAATAAGTATAAATGTGTTTTTCGAGTAGATGGGTCACTCTATACATGAAATGGTTCTACATGACACAT